>JANRGW010041115.1:930-12800 GCA_024733675.1 Psilopsiagon aymara | reverse complement strand
TTGGAAGGGGGGCGGGTGGGGAGTGCGAGGGGAGGGCTCGAGCGGGGCGAGCCGCGAAGAGGACGAGAAGAGCGAGCGAGCGGCTCTGCGGAGGCTTGGAGTTGCGCTGTGTTCCCGGCTCCTCTCGCAGGACGTTTCCCTCCCGAGCCGGCCAGCGGGCACCGCCGCCGGAGGCACGCTGCTTGCTGCCGCCAGCGGGGAAGGCGGGCTGCTCCGCCGCGGGCAGCCGGGCAGGGGCTTCCACCCGCCCCGCTCACCCACCCCCTTCTCTTCACACACACGTATATGTGCGTGCGGGCGCGTTTTTGGCTGCGCTGGAAATAACGCGCGGTAGACGGCGAGGAAGTCTCGGCAGCCTCCCCCGTCGCCCGCGCTGTCAGGAATAGCGGCGTGAGAGGAAGAAAGGCCCTGGGGCACTACCACCCTCCAACGAGTTCCCTGCACCAGCCAGAAGGACTCCAGCTACATGGGCAAACGCCTGGACCAGCAGCCAATGTACCCCCAGTACACCTACTACTACCCCCACTATCTCCAAACCAAGGTAGGGGCCGGCGAGGCCGGGCGCTCGGCGGGTGATGGGGAGGGAGCGGCGCGAATTGCGGGCTCGCCTCGCCTCTTCGGCGATTTTTCCGGCGCTTCCTCGGGTTCGGTGTCACGTAGATCCGAGCTGATAGGCAGAAGGCAGGCAGGAGAGAGGCAGAAAGGTTACTGTCTGCCCTCCTCTTCGTTTCTTTCTTTATTTTGTGTTATTTATTTATTTTTCCCCAAGGGCTGCTGGCGTCGGCTAATTCCTTTTGTTGTTTGGGGAGACCGCTGCGGTTAACGCTATCGTAACACCGGGCAGGTAGCGTGTTTACTATGGCATGGGATAAAGATTGCTCTGGTCAGTATCAGACACAAATCACTGATTTTGGTGTCTCTTCCAGTGATCTCTGCAGCCTATTCGGAGCTTAAAAGCATTTTGCTGTTAGAAAAGCTGTCTGTGGCAACTCAAACTTTTGATCAGCTGAGGAGGAGATGCTGTGGAGCTCGAAGGAGAGCTTGGAGCTAACCGAGTGTAAATCTGGTGGAGTTTGTTTCAGGGCTTTGCACTGCTTTTATTATTTAATTAAATATTGAGGATGATACGGCTGTACTTTCTTGTATTTAAAAGGTTGAGGAATAGAGGGTAGCTACTTTTGGAGAGCGTATCCAAGCGCGGACTTTTATTTTTTCCCTTAATAATTTTTAAAATGCTAGCAGACTGGAAAGCAGGCCTGCGTCTCCTGAGGAGTCTGAGGGAAGTCGGTGCTACCTGGCCATGAGTTAGTTAATTAAAGCTTTATTTTTCTAATGCCATTGTGTAATAGTCTGCTCTCTGAAAAGATTTCCTGTGTGACCAAAGGACAGTAACAAAAGAAAGCCCTAAACTGAAAGCTTGCAAACGCTCTTAGAACACTGTATTTAAGAACCTCCTAAATATATGGGAACAGAAAAAGGGGGGAAAATACTGTTCTGAAGCGTGTCCTCACCCCCACAGATTAACAGTTTCAGTCAATAAGTAAATGTCCTTTAGGGGGGAGGAGAGAATAGGGAGGGTGCGCACATATGTGTGGCATATCATGCACATACACGCATTGTGCTTCTGTGGCAAATCTAACACATGGGACATTTGACATGTGCGTCCGTGTGCGGTGAAGTGCCACAGGGGAGGCTGACTTCTCCAGACTTTCGGTTTGAAGCATGTTGATCTGGCTGCAATCCTGAAGGATAAGTTGTATTTCCTTGTTAATAAAAATTACTTTCCCGTTAACGTTTATAGCCCTACTGCATTATATAAATTAACTAATTGGAAAAATGGCAATTCAGGCTGGTTGGAGTTGCAGTGACACCAGAACCACTCAGTATGATTACAGCCTTGTAATTCATGGCAGGGTTATCTCTCACTTTGCTCTGCTGTTTCTTGTGTCGTGCAGATTTTTTTTTTTTTTGTCTAAAGTTTAGACGGTTTTAAATTTTGTATTTTGGACCGATTTATATTGGGTGGTGCATTGTTTCGTTTGATTTTTTTTTTCCCCCCACTTTTCCTTCCAAGGTCGATCCAAATTGCATTTTACCTTTGTGACCATTTAGTGTGTATTGTTGCTGTTGCAGCAGCAGCCCGTCACTAGCTTGACTGCAATACTGCCTATAGCTTTAACTATTTGGGGGATTGGGGAACACAGACTGATGCTATTCCTCAAAACCTGGCAAGCCAAGGACATGAAACAATTGATGGTGGTTTTTTGAAAGAACAATAGCCTCGAGTATTGGAGGAGAAATATTGGACATTCCACGCGTTTTACTCACACAGCTTACATTTTGCCAGTCTTCTTTTTTATTATTATTATTTTTTTTATTACCCTTTTCTTTTTTTTTGCTCATTTTTAAACTTAGTAAAATAAGCTTTTTGAGAAAACTGACCTTGTATTTGGGCTTAAAATAGTAACAATAGCTTTTTGGTACTGTAGCTTTTTTTAAGTTGGTGCTTTAAAAAATAAATTAAGCCACTTTTATAGCCAGTATATAAAATTATCAACCCTGGAAAAGTCATGTGCGTCTGTCTTTGCACACATGCACTGTTACTGGAAGAACAGGTAAAATTTCAAATTGGCGATGCGTTTTTGTGTGGCGATTTTTCTTGTTTGCCTTGCTCCACAGTTAAGTGTATACATAAAACCTAAATAATGAACATATAAATACATGTATGTATACACACGTGTATACAAGTATTTCTCCTCTGTAGACCGTAAGAGTTTAGAGTAGTGCAGACAGGCAGCATCTGGATTTTGTTACTTTAAAGCTAGCCATCAGCTTCTGGGACATTTTAAAGCAGTTAGATGCATTGTATTTCTGAAGCCAAGAGGTAACCAAATAGTGTTGTGTTGGAGAGCTGTATCTTTTATCATACCTATTGGAGCAACACGTATTAATAAACCCCTGTGTGATTCCAGCTATACTATGAACTCCGGCTTTTTGTTTTCCAAAAGCTGCGTGGTAGGGTTCAGCTCTACAGAAAGGATGTGTTCTTATGCTCATAGTCATGCACGCTGAGGGGGGATTGCCATTCATTTATAATTAAGAAAGAAATTGTAGACTTTCTCATGGCATTTGTGTACCACTTGTGAAATGCAGCGCGGCCGCATGTTCAACAAGCAAAGTTTGGAAATCCATGTTCCCCAGCATATTTGAGTGAAGCGCTGGTTTTGCTTTGCTTGTTTGGTGAAGTTGTCTCCGTTCTTCTTTGAGAAGTACCATGTTACTGTACATCACGTCATTCTCATGGGGGAACACAGGGCTGCTCAAGATCTCAGGGTACAGTCTGTGTTTGTGTCTTCTAACATAGCTAGCTCATTGTTGCAGAGAAATGGTGTAGATGAATAGCTACATTGGTAATGGGATTATAAATAGAAAAAATGGATTCCATATGTTTGTCTGATTGCTGTAAGTTTTTAGTGTTTCATGGCCTTTTGTGGAACATGGAGCATTCGCTCTTTATTATCCAATTTACTCGTGTTCCTTCATTACCAGATGCCACCATGAAGCTTAAACTTTAATTGCAGGTATAAGCAAACCTGTTATCTGAAAATTAAATAGGGGGTAGTAGGATAATTTTTAAAAGACAAGTGCAAGAAATTTAATAGGTTTCTTAAGGACAAGCACTGATTTTGAAGAAAGGGATAATGTTATTTTTCTTATTTTGGCATGATGTTGTCTGACAGTTGCGGTTTGAAAGTACACTGGAACTTCTTTAGGCAGATCCTGAGAGCAGGGTCCAGTTGTCATAGGAGTTTATTTCAGAATAAACATTTTTAATTACTGTTGTAAGTGTAGGGCAGTCTTGTGTCCTTTCTGCAAAGACTATTGCATGGAGATGGTTCAGCTCATGTATATCTGATGAGAATCTGTAGCAGTTTTTGATTTTATTTGGAGATGTTAAGTGAATTTCCTTAGTTGCATTCTTGCTGATGGTATAACTCCTCAAACAACTGGTTTACGGGAGTACATTGTAAATTGTTGCATATAAAATGATAATGATGCCAAATCATGCTTTGTGATCTAAATTTCTTTCCTTAGTTTCTTGCTTGCCAAAGCAAATTCTCTTCTCTTTGCCATTTTGCACAGAGGAAAAGAAAACTAAGCGCCATGAAAGATCATGTAAGGATGTGAAAAGTGTTAACATATCTACTTGAATATATTTAAAAGAGTCTCTAATTTGGTTGATGCTGTGTTTTGTCTTTGTTCTCTGCAGCTTATAGCTAGACCTAGCACTAGGGTAAGCTTTTTCTGCAAACAGGCTACTGAGAAATTCTGAATCCCTTGTGCAGAAAGGAGGGAGTGTCACAGTTAACCGCTGATGGGCATTGTTTGGTTTGCGATTGCTGTACCTGCTTTTGGGGTAAAAAAAAGCCAGTTTAGTTTGTTGTGTGGTTTGCTTTCATACATTCTCCAAGTATTTCGTACCTATTAGTCATGGTTTGGGTTTGGTAGTTTAACTTTCATCATGTTGACTTTGCTCCCCAGAAGGCTGAAATACTCCAAACAGAGAGGTGATGTTTACTGTACTCTCAATACCTCTTCATCTCTCTGCCTGATGCACATGTGAACACATGCAAAAGGAAGAAATGTGATTTCCCAACACCTACATGAATAAAATCCTGTCTGTATGGATGTGGAAAGTCTGAAGACTGGCCTGCAGGCAAGAATGGCTTAATGAGTATGTCTGAAGCGACAGATACATGCCCCAGCTGAGTCAAAAAACAACTGGGAAACTCAAACTCAGAAGAGTTTAAGCTCCATTAAGTAATTTTACAGGTATACATGTGGGGGTGTGTATCTGTTTTGTTTTGTTTCTTTTTGCCATTTTTAGGGCATCCTTTGGCATGAAGGAGCTGGGGACCTCTCTCAGTTACACGTCACGAGCATCAGCCTCTTTCAGAAAGCATGTTTTGGGAATCGGTGCAATGCTCTTGCTTCTCTTCACCTTGTACCTGTGAATCCTGTGCTCTTTTGTCGCTCACGTTTCTGTTTAGTGAGTTTATGGCATTCCCCACTTTTGGCCATCTGGCCATACAGAAGGCCTTGAAGAAATTGTTCCAGATACGGAGATGCCTGACAGGGCTTCTCTGGCTGGTAGTGTTCAGATTGTGTTTGGTGCCTGGTGTGAAGCAGGGGTCAGGTGTAAGGAGTAATTCATCAACCACACACTGATTTCAGGCTGCATTTCCAACCATCTGCAGCTTGGATTGCTGCCAGAGCTCAAAAGTCTAGCTGGAGCCCATGTGATCATGCCAAAGTAAAGGCAAACACTTGAGAAAAGAGAAATGCATTTCTAGGAATGAAGTTCGTTCACACTTAGCCTCTGTTTGATTCAGAATGTCACAGTGTGTTTTAAATGTCTCTGAGAACTGTCCGAAAGAAATATGAATTTGTTTAAATGACATTTAAAAAATATTTAAGCCTGGCTGTAATTTTGGCAGTAATGTTATTATCTAACTCTTGTATTTTGTTAGTTGCTTTAAACAATAAGTAAGATAAAAGTTATGTTCCTCTGAAAAATGCAGAAATACATGAACTCGTTTGTTTGCCATTACTATTTGCCATTTACCCTTACATGCTTGGTTTAAAATACTTTTGTTGCTATAAGGGACACCATGATATATATTAAAATAATGTTAAATCTTTTGTTCGATTTTTTTCCGTTCGTATGTTGCTTCTAAGCAAGCTTGTTTAAGTAAAAATAATAATAAACAAATAAAGAAACCCCCCCAAAAGCACAAAAACCCCAACCAACCTGTGGGAAAGTTTAGATTTTTCACTCTATCACACTTTTGTTGTGTGTTACTGTATTCTACAGATATTTATTTTGCAAGCAGATATTTTACTTCCTTACCAAAAGATGGGAGTTATGAGCACTTGCCAGATTAGGCTATGTAGATCTTGCTGTGGCAAGTACTGTGTGTTAATAGGATTGTTAGTGTTAGAACACTTTATACAAAATGTCCCTTCAAAATAAGGTACAATGCAAATTGGGCCGATTTGCTTTTTAATTCATGGGGGTCTTTTAAAGTGAGCATGATGGTATATTTGCACTTAAATTCAAGTATTTTGGTTAAAATTATTGGAATGTTAGTTCTTGAATTTCTGTGAATTAAAAACCAGATAAGAAAAGATGTGTTCCAAGTAAGATGCTGGAGTTCATTTCAGGTCTTGCTGCAAGTAGCCTGGATAGCGTTCCCTTTGCATATAATTGCAAGCAGGGGGTTTTAATTATTTTTTTTTTTGGTGTGGGGGAAGCGGGTTTGTCACAATCTACACTCCAGGCAGGGGCTTTGAGTTCACTTGCGAACAAGTCCATTCCAGAGTGTCCAGGAAGGGAAGAAGATTTAAAAACAAAACCAAAAAGCCAACAAGTGGGCTGTTCTTGTTATTTTCTTCTTACTGAAGAAAAGTCTTTTAATGTTAGAAATTTAATGTAGAGGAAAATGGTTAATGTGTTTCCAGAACTTTCTTCCAGTGCTGCATTAAAACTGTGTTTTGTAACAGTCTCATCAGCTACAGCTGTATGTGATTAAATAGTGTAATATCAAAAGCATGTGTGAATAAGAGCTTTTATGATATAGTTGTTTCATACCAATGACTGCAGAAGGGCAGAGAAGGGAGACTGAGAACAGTGGTTTACTTGGATATTGTCACAGCCTATATTGTGAGTGTTTGTGTAGTGATGTTTTGCAATTGCTTTCCCACTCATGGGCAAGATGGGGTGACGGAGAGAAATTTAGAAGTAAACGCTTTTACACAGAGAGCTACTCTCAGTGTGCAGGGTATCTGCTTGAGAATGGTGTCTACTGATGCAGAATGACATACCGATATTTTAAGTAGCTGATTAACAATAATATTCTTGAATGGAAATTATAATGAGAGGGATCTGTTCTGCTTCCTTTAAAAAAAAATATCAATGAAAGAGCTTTAGTTGCCTTCAGGAAGGCAGAATCAGGCCCACAAAGCACATACTCTTCTCTATGGCGAAACCAGGGCAGCTGGACAATATGCAGGTTTTTATATTAAAGAAAAAAAAAAACACAAAAGAAATGTCTGTTAAAAAGATTCTGCAGTTGTATGAGTGGATCAGGACATACTTCACCTGATGTTTAATAGCATTTTGAGTTTTCTGTGGCTACAGTTTCTATTTATCATTATGCTGGTTGATGGTTTTAGAGAATGATCAGCAAGAGGCAGATGCTCTGTCTGTCTGTCTCTCTGCCACAGTTGAGAGATGATTTATACATAGTGGAAGTCTAATTGCCATAGGAGATGTCTCACGTGGAGCCCTGTGCCTATAATGAAGATGAGCAATTTATGTGAAAAAGTAAGCATGGTTAATCCACTAGAAATAAACGATAAGTGGAGAGCTGGGTTTGATTGTATGTATATAATTATAAGATAGAAGACTGTGTAGCCTCTTTGAAATTTGAAGGAAGTCAGTTTGCTCTATAGGTCTTTTCTGAGATGCAGTGTTTCTAAATGGACAAGTGAAGTAAAGGTTGCTTGTCTTGTCTGTGGTTGTAGATTTGGAGGCTCCTGTTGAATCCTGCAGCCATACTGTCTGCTTGATTTTGTTGGTTTACAGTAAAGTCTAATATCTTCTCCTAGAAATTTTTATTAGCTGAAAGACTTTTCAGGCCTGACATTGTCAAATAAGAGAAAAAGGTTATTTGTCCTACTTTTGGATGCAAAGGACTTTTTTTTTTTCCCCCCCCTCCATTCTTTCTTCTTGTCTTCCTTGTTTGTTTCCATGCTTGCACAGGCAGGAATAAATTCCCTCTCTGATTCTTTGTTGTAAAGTCAACTACAGTATCAAATGTGGTTGTTTATTTAAAAAGTAAATATTTGCATTTTAAAATGTTTCATTTGTGGTGGTAAAATTATGCAGCTGAAATTATTTGGACAGATTTTCTATAAGGGTTCCTGTGTTAATTGTATTGACTTCGTTCAGATGCAGATGAATGAAATAAACCACCTGACCTATATCGATCATAGCAGAAGCCAGAAGACGCATAAGATTGCATGTTTACAATGTAAAGCTCTGATACTCTGTTCCTCATTGGTGTCTCCATGACACATGCTTTATGGATGGTCCATGTGGTTGATGATGATTTATGGGCTGTCATGCAGAGGAAGTGATGTCACTCCTGTGTGATTCAGATTTCTTCAAGAAGGAAAGTTGTTCAACAGATTCGTATCTCCCCTTCACAGGTATAAATCAAACAGTTTGTTCTTATTCTGTGAGTTTGTGACATGCTAGATTCTGAAGCTGCACTTCAATAACTTCACTGCAGAGCGTGGCAGAGAAGAGCAGGAGAGTCCTATGGGTGGACCAACATGATGTTGTTTTATTTAACTGATTGCTTATTTGCCTTCTGTCCCACACCCTTCCCCAGCCCCTTTTACAGCCCTTCCTGTGCCCAGCTATATTTAGAGACCAGCCAGGCTGAGCCATTCAAAGTTCAGTATCGATGCTGTGGGGGAGCCTGACCTTTCTGCGTGCAGCCTCATGCTGATGGGAGGCAGCAGGACTGGATCAGCCATAGGGTCCTGTTTGACTTGCATGCAAGAAACTCTGGTTATTTGAAACAACATGAGGTGCAATCGAGTTGCCTTCCTGGGTGAGAAGCTGGCAGCCTTTGCCCCAGGGTTACTGGAGGGTAAGAAGCAGACTGAAGATGCAGTAGGTAGGGCAGAGGGCTGGTTTGGATGCACAGTGCCAGAGCTGGCAAAACTTTGAGGTGGTGTGTTGGTGTCCTGTGCGATAAAAGGAGATTAGGGGACTTCAGGTGGAGGTGTTTTGCCAGAGGAGAAGATGAGGGAGCCTGATGTACTGCTACCTCACAAAAGGTTTTTTAAGCTAGGTATCCATAGTTACAGCAGGAGAGTTAAAATCTAGATTTCAGGGACTCACCTGGCGTAATGTCCTCCTTCGCTTTAAAGAAGACGATATTTGTCAGTTCTTAAAGCTGGAATGATGTGCCTGTGTGAATTCCCTGGTGCTCGGAGAACTGCCTGTTTAAAGTTTGATCTATTTTTCCCCTCTTGCTCTAATTTTTCCAGCTGTGGGGAAAAAAAAGGGCATTGCAGTTCTTAGCCATATAAGGGGGACTTGTTAGTTTCTTTATGTGGTTGGGAATTGTTTCTCTTTTCGGTCTTCAAAGGCTGTTGCTGCTGAGTTTGCTTTAAAGGGAGGGAACTACTTCTTGCTCAAAGGCTGCAATCCTTATTTCTTCTTTCTCACATTTCTCTGACCTTTTATTGGGGGACAGGCATATGAATAAATTTTGCTTGTTGGTATCGTGCAAGTTGATGGATGCTCTTACGAAAAGAGAAGCATAATGGGAAACGCAGTCTTCATTTCTGTTCTCTCATTTTAGAGTGATGAATTTGGTTTAATGCCAGTTAGTAAGTACATGACCTTTTCCCTACATCTTTTGATTCATGACAGGGGGTGTCAGAGCTGTGTTAGTGATCTCTTGTTTCAGCTTTTAAAAAACTATGAAATATTAAAAATGAATTAGGTCACTTGAAGCTCGGCTAATGTGTCTGTGGTGCAGGATGGTGATTTCATATTAATGAAGCATAGCACACAGCTTAAAAAAAATCGAAATCCAGATTATTGTGAGCACACAATCAGCAGGGATGCATTGCTTGTAAGAATATTTTATCTTGGAAATGTTATCTTTTTAAGACAAACTGAACAAGATATTGTGCAAAGATGGTGTTTTCGGCAGCATTCAGTCAGTGTTCATTCCAGAAAATTGTATCTGCTTTTCAGCCTAATTAAAGCTAAGTTTTATAGTGTATTTACTTTAAGATCAGAACTGCTGACAAGACTTCTTTTAGTATCAGCTGAGATGTGTCTACACAGCTGTTGATGTTCGGCTTAGCTGATACACACAAACTTACAATCTACTGTATGTAACTGAATAGTATAATATATACTTGTTTTGTGTGCAAATGACACTTCTGAATTGGTAGTGGAAGGGAGACTGGTGATGAAGAGAGTTGTGAACAGTACAATGAGTAAGGTAAAGAATGAGACTGGTAGCTCTTTTACAAGTCTCTGCCTGGTTTTGCATTCAAGAAAACTACCACTCTGTACCTGAAAGACATCAGAAAAAAGTTGGAGGCACTGCAGTCCTTCAGATGTTTGACAAAGCATGCAGTAGGACTTGGTAAGCTGAATACTTTACCTAGGCTGTATTAAGATGACATTTATTGTGTCAAGGTAGAGCTGCACTAAATACTGTTAAACAGTCCTTTGTGAAAACCAGCCCAAAGCACACATATTGTTGTGGCCTTCAGCGAAGCAGCTGGGAGCTTTCTGCATGGGAGAGCATTGCACTTGCTGGATTTCATGTTTGTGCTCCTTGTATCTCTTTGGAGCTTTTGCGTCCTAAAGAAACACAGGGGCTGATCCGAATATTTCCAGTAAAAGTGTTCTATTCAGTGGCGCTTTTACTGTGGGTGCCAGCTGGTGGTGCAAGATGGGATAATAATAAATCTGGCTAATGTATGGTGGCTCTGGGATGGCAGTAATGGTACATGCTGATCCCACCTGTCTGTTGTTGCCTCACAGATACAGATGTGCAATGCGCTGAGTCATCTTGTATTTTGAGATTATGGGTATAATTCCTGTCTCTAGAAACAGCCATGAGAAAGCTGTAGACTGTTGGCCTGCCGGGACATACTTGTTATCTGTGTGACTTAGAAGCCTTGCTGGCCACTCAGTTTCTGCTTTTTATTTCTGCCATTTTAACAAAATCATTGTAATTATATACAGTTGTCCCTGCAGAACGTGCAATTTCCTGTAGTTTGAAAAGCTTTCAGCATAAGATTGTCTAAATGTAATAGCATAAACATTAATATATGGTGTTAGATGGGTTATTGGGTGTTTTTAGCATGCATAAGTCTGGCAGTAATTGTGCTGGACAGAAGAAGTAAGTTGTTTCCTTCAATTTCTGCCTTGCATTTACTTAAATGGATCCCTGGTGATAGTAATACTTAATGTGTAGCAGTCATCTCAATTTTCAGCAGGCTGTATAAGCATTAACTAAGCTTCTGAGAGATGTCTTAAACACCTTATTTGCTCCTGTAATGGCTGCATGCAAATAACGGCCTCAGCCTTCAGAAGCCTATACTAGATTACTGAGAGTGTAGCATCCACACCTTCTCTTTTTGGACAGATCCTGGAGGTGGAGAATGTTGTTGCTGCTTTATTAGCAAATTGAGTGTGTGAGTGGTGGAAGAGTGAAGGCAAAGCTGGGAAAATAAAGGGAAAACATTTGCAGAAGGTGGCATGTTAATCTCTGGTTATTCAGAAATGCTGAGTACCCACAACTCCAACAGGTGGCGGTCTTGGAAACATTTGAAGCCATACTCTTTAAAGCTCCTAGATGGAGCATCCAGAATTACAGAGCACTTTGAGGACACTTGCCTGAACCAGCCGAGCTGGTTCAACGTTACACCTGGAAGGCCTTGAGTTTTTCAGTTGGGGAAGCGGAGAAATGGAGCAGCGTAAAAGGATACACTTCCTGGAGGAGAGGAATTCACTGTTGTTTCAGTGCTGGTGAAGTTGATTGTCTGCAGTCTTAAAATGCCTGGGTGAAAAGGGTGTTTGTGGAGTGTGACCACTTGCATGAGGGGCAGGCAGATCAGAGCCCAGTTTTCACTGTTTTAGAGATTCCAATAGTGGTTCTTTTCCAGAAGACATTAAGAACTTAGGGGACACCTGGAAAAGGATGCAAGGGACTACTTCATCCTTCCAAGGGGGGGGGGGGGGGGGAATTTTCTTTCAAACA
>JANRGW010041114.1:0-48360 GCA_024733675.1 Psilopsiagon aymara | reverse complement strand
TTTGGTTTGTTTGGAGTTTTGTTGTATGTGTAGTTTTCGGTTGGTTGGTTGGCTTTTACCTTAGAGATGTTTCTTAAACTTCTAGGTATATTAGAGTCCAAAGGAGGTGCAACTCTGGCCTTTTTGGGGTGTTTTTTGGTTGTGTTATGTTTTTTTATTTTATTTTAGTTAATTTAACATTAATATGTTATTAGTTTAATACAATTAATTTATGGTATTTGTTTTGGAAATGCATTTGTTCAGGCTGTCTTGTGTTGAATTGACCACCCCAAACTTCATACTGCCATGTCCTGTTGAGTTGTCCTTGTTAAATGTTTATATCTTCTGGTTAATTGTTAGCATGCTAGATCTGATTTCAACATGTCACTTAATGTTTGAACAGCAACGGATGTGCTTTCCCAAGGAGACTCAATAAGGTGAGACTTTAAAAATGCCCCTATAACACTTACCTGAGGAATGATTTGTGGGACATGGTACTCATTTTATCTTGCTTTTTAAGAAGCTCTGAGGAGGGGAGTGATGACAGTTGGCATACTTCTGAGGAGGAGGAACTCGATTTTACCCCCAAGG
The DNA here is from genome assembly GCA_024733675.1 of Psilopsiagon aymara. Classification (NCBI taxonomy): domain Eukaryota; kingdom Metazoa; phylum Chordata; class Aves; order Psittaciformes; family Psittacidae; genus Psilopsiagon; species Psilopsiagon aymara. The sequence continues at coordinate 47,790 of JANRGW010041114.1, read as the reverse complement.
TATGGTGTGTTTACAAGAAAAATGTCCTGCAAAAATAAGTGAGTTGAAGGCAAGTTTTCTCTGGGATTGACAGAAACTGCAGTTCTGGCCAATATTGTTTTCTGCTTAGATGCAGTCTCTGGCCTGCCAGCCTTTCTTCTGCTGTGAGCTTTTCCTAGAAGACCCATAGCTGTGGCAGACCTTGAAGTAGATTCGTGGTTTGGGGCAAAAGAGCCAAAGAGGTGATGAGATAAACAACCACACTGTTTTACTTGTTCATTTGAGTCGGATTTGCAGACCCTGAAAGTCTATACTATTATAACTTGTTCTGTTTTTCTCTGAACATTATTATTGTTTCCTGTGAATTTGGTGATAAAATCCTAACTGTTAAAGAAAAAGGGCATTTATTTGTCAAGATCTGCTGAAATCCTTTATTACCTAGTTCTCCTTTCCTCCTCATTGGCTCCTTAATAACACTCAATAGATGAGTTACTCAAATGGGTTGTCTTTTTTTCCTTCTGTGAGATGGCATTTCATTTTTGCATGTGATCTCGCACTGCATGTTTTCCCTCTGCTGTTCTGAATGCTCAGATAGTGTTGGTTTTGCCATCTACAAGCTCTCATGCCTATTGTTTAGACTAATGTTCTGAAGAATTACCAACTTCTGCAGTGATGTCTGGAGCATCTGTTATGTTGCACTGGGATTATGCGGTGATGATGAGCTTGTGTGTGGAAGTTCAGTTACTCCTCTCAGTAATGTTGGAGATGCAAGCATGTTTAGTTTTAACATAATTTCATTTTCTTGCCCTGATTTAAATAGAAATGTTGCCACTTTCTGGCATGGTTTTAAAATGTAGGGATATTTTGGGAAGTGTACTTGCAGGTACTAATTTATGCATCAAGTCTAAGAGTCTCACCAGTTACTTGTGTTTTGCACATTTACAGGGAAGCATTCTGAAACTCTGATCTCAAATATAGGTGAATTTTACTTAATGATTGCAAATACTGAAACCAGGTTTTTAGAACTGTTATGCATGTAAATACAGTTTTGGAAACAACTTGCAAAAGGGTGCTTGCACGGTGTTTTTGGTGAAATACTCACTAAATTGGATATGTGAGGAGTGTTTGTGTAGTTAGAAGTATAGGATGAAGCCAGCACCAGAGCTCTATCATAATACCAGCTTGATTTTATTTACTGCTCAAGATTTGATGTGGAAAAAAAGGATTTGTTGTTGTTAATGTTTTTAAAGAAATTAAAAACAAAAAAAACCCCAAATGCAAACAGAAGAAACCCTTCTTAAATATGTCTTCATTTCCAGAAGCTGCAGAAGCCAAATTTGAAGCTGTTGATGAATGCTTCCCAGCAGTACAGAAAAAACAGTAAGCTATTTGGAAAAGACTGCGTGATACACTGGTATATAAAAGTAGACTTGCTAAGGAGGTTCTTTTTAATTGTTGAGGTTTTTTTCTGTGTTTTTTCTTGTTTTGTTTGTTTTACGGGTGTTTTGTTTTGTATTCTTTGGTGGTGGTTTTTTTTTTTTTTCCATTGTGGCTGAATAAGTAGCATTTTGGGAACAAAGAGTTAGCAATTTCAAGAAAAAGTCATATCTTTAAAATGAGGATGTTAATCCCCTCTTAAGCCTTTGTCCCTAGACAAGTCTGTTCTCCATCCTGCCCATCCCTTATCTGGCTCCTTTTCCAGACGTTCCAAGATGACTCCTGTGCATTAATCTGGTAACGTGCGTGTTATTGATTACGTAACTCCTTTTGTTCACATACATTTTTCCTTTTCTTGTGCTTAAAGATGGTGGTAGTTCTAGAATTGAAAGTCTTAAGTCACCGAAGAAATGCCTCAGAGAAAGAACGCTGTCAGGTGCAAATGCAAGCAAAGGAAAATGTGGACAATTACTGATTCAAGATGTGTCAGATGCAAAAAACCTGGAGGAGGAGGAAGATGATGAAAAAGATAATGAAGATGATGAGGAAGAAGAGGAAGAAGAAGAGGATGAGGATCTTACTCAAGATGAAAAGGAGGAGGAAGATCTTGAAGATGAAGAAACTCAGTCTAATGGCATAGTGGAGGAGGAGCAGGGTGAGAAAAAAGAACCTAAAGGGGAAATGAATCAGAAACTGGAGTACGTTAGTAGTGCCAAGTATGAAGGGAAAGCTTGGTCTGAAGCTGGAAATGTCTGTGATAATGCTGTAAGTAAAAAGCTTGATGAAAAGGTAGAGGAATCTGTTGATACTCCTGTGTCTTTTATAGGTGGATGTTATGAAAGGTCACAAGAAAATATAACTGCCATGTCTCCAGAGATAATGAATAATGAAGTATCATGCAAGTCAGTACCAAAACAAGCTGTCTTTCAAAATCTAAATAATTTGCAAGATAAACAAGAAAGCTGGAACAAGAAAAGCATGATCCAGAAGAAGTTGCACGGAAATGCTGACTCCTGTTTTGTAGACTCTGAAAAGACAAACTGGAAAAAGGAGATACCTCAGCCTCTCTCAGGTAGCTGTGGCCTTGAGGAGAAAAAGTCAAGCTTTGGTGGTGGCTTTGAAAGTGGTGGTAGTTCTTGGTTAGTAGCAAAAAACCCAAGGCTTGGAAGTCAAAGACCAAACTCTGTTGTTCTTGAATGTGTGGATGATGAAGATACTGAAGAAGAGCAATGTGAAGAAGTAGATGGTGAAGTCTGTGAAGCACTGAAACCAGAAAGTGAAAACTTGTGCGCAAATAAGTGTGAAGAAAATTTAAAAGCAGCATTTTGCTCGAGCACCAAAGTGAGTATATTGGGATGATTTAATCACAAGGTTATTTTCTAAGGGTAATATAGGTAAGAAACAAATGTTAAACTGGATTTCTATTAGTATTGTTCTTCACATATATCAGTCTTTTGATCATCCTTTTTTGATATTAGGGAATGCCTTACTCCCAGCAAAACGGTTTCTCAGGTATAAGAATACTGTCAGACAATATTTTATTTTTTTTTTCCTATTGGTTACAGTGGTTTTGTGGGGAAAAGAATAGGCAGTAGTCTTTTTTGGGATTCAGCTGAAGTTTTCTCAGCTGTCTGTATAGATTTTTTCTGTAAAGATTTATTGCCATTTAGTAAAATTCCTTATGTGATGGCTGAAATTGAGGAAACAAAAAGAAGTTTAAATAGGATTGAGAGCAGAAAGCTAGTGATTGTCCTGGGAGGAAAGTAGGGCAAAAAAAGGAATATGTTCCAGAATGATGTAACTTAAAAGCTAGTGTTAGACTGACATGTGGAATTCTTGGGGGCTTTGCAGAACCAGGCATGAGACATTATGGCATTAGGCATTGCTGCCTACTCCTACAGATTGCCATGGAAAAATTGAAGGCCTTGTGGAACAAAGCTCAAAGTTTCCCGTTTGTCTTAAACAAGAAAAGTGTTTTTCAAGTAATCTATAGGTGGTGAAAAAGATGCTTTTTTGGCCCTTTGCAGTGTTTTGGTTGATCTTTTTAGGGGGAATCGTCTGAGCGGGATGATGAGGAGGAGGAGCACAAGAAGCAAGATGTTGGTGAAGAGCTACAAACTGCAGTTGTTGAGGGTATGAAAAATTCTGCTTGTAATTATAGCCATCAAGTCAGCAGTGCTTCAGAAGACAACGTTGCTGAGAGAAATGAGTTTGTGAATACTGATCCCAATTCCTTTATAAGTATTAATGCACAGCAAATGAACTGAAATGGTGATTGACACTGAAAAAGCAAATTTTCTTCTTGCCTGTGTGTCCTCCTAGTCGCTGGCAGAGAAGGAAAGTAGTTTTGTTCCTTTTCATTTATTCTTGAAGTGAAATTGTAGCATTGGATTCCAAATGATGCTATATGAAGCAGTTGCCATTTTTGCTTCTGTTGTGCTCTCCCTGAAGTGACATGAACAAAATACGGAGATGAAAAAGAGGACTCGAGCACCTTGAGTGTGACAGTAATATTCCTCTTTCTGGCCTGTACAGTCAAATTGAAAAGCTGTGACTGCTGTTGGCTGAAGCTTGGGAGAGATTTTAGTCAAGCTGAGAGAAAGCTGTTCTGTTCCAGTGCCTCACCTTGTCCAGTTTTAAAATGGAGAGCATCCCTCCAGTGCCACGCTTGTGTGTGCTTGAAACATTACCAGCTCTGTCAGAGCTGAGTGCTTGGTACTCACCTCAGGTCTCCGAGAAGGAGAAGGCACATTTTTAAATGACAGTGCTCAGGTGTCCAGCTTCTGGGAAGGTTCAGGGTAGCTACCCTGTGCCAAGGAGAGTGTTTCCTGTGTTAGCAGGACAAAAGGAGCATTGTTTCTTTGTGATTTTAGTGTTGTTAGCTTGAGGATGCTTTGGTTAGTGTTTCAACAGTAGTTCATTTACAGTGGAAAGTGGTAGTGAATGCCAAATTTTGGAGCTATATGCTGGAGAGGAGATGACTTGAACTCTGTACCACAGGACAGCAACATGCTGGGGTGTCTTTGGGTGTGTTGCCTAAACATGTTTTGGGTGTTGCTTGAATGACAGGGAAAAGCAGAGTGAAATAAAAAAAAAATAAATAAATAATCAGTGTCTCCCTTTTCATCTCATTTTTAGGTGCCCTGACAGCAGTGGAAGCAGAGGAAGATGCTGACTCTCCCTGGGATTCTGAGGTACTTCCTGAGAAGAGCATGGGGACTCCCACCAGGGCGGGGCGTAGGAGGGTAGGAATAAGATCCAGATGCACTTGAGAGCTTGCTTCTGACTTGGGCCCTACCACTGATGAGGATTCTTTCCTCTTTTTCCACCTCTGCTGTATCTTGGTAACTGGGGCCCTTTGAAATACTTCTGCTGTAGGCCAGCTGTTCAGTTAGGGTTGGGATAAAGCTAGGTCAACCTGATGGCATGGGCCTCATAGAAACTGGCTTTTGAGTTTGGTTTCTAGTACAGTATTGAAACAGTCAAGTTCCTTGGTACTTAAAATAGTCTGAGCTTTTCACAGGGGTTGGCAGGATTTTTTTCTTGCACCATACAGCTCTATTCTGTTGACCTGGTGGCCCTTACAGTCTGCAGCCTAGATGGTTAGGTGTTTCTGAATAGATTCTCTCTACCTTTCGTAGGTGTACTTTGTTCCTTTTTGAAAGTCATGTTCAACAGAAGTACTGGACATGCTGGCTGTGTTTGCCCTTTTAGTTCTTTCTGTCTGTGGTAACAAGATGAAAGAAAACAGGCTGTCTGTAGTTAACCACTTGTGGCTTTTCTTATGAGGAAAATTTAAATCTTCCCTGTCCTCTTCTTAAAAAATACAGGACTAAAATATTGGTTTTGTTGGTTTTGTTAGGGTTTGTTTTTTTTCTTAGGTAGCCTTAGGTTCAGTAAGCTTTGCCTTGCTAGACTTTGTTCAGCCCAAATCACCCTTGCAGTTGGGAGTAGCGATGCGTTCACTCACCCCTGCAGGATATGTCCCTAGGGAAACATAAGCATGAACTTGAATGTCACATACAAGTTCAGAACGAAAATTGGATCACCACAGACCTGCAGTTACTGGTTCACAACCCACATCTTGAGTTGCCGTGTGGCAACTCTTTTATGGCTGTCCGGTTTGTCACAGCTTGTCAACATGGGAGAGTAGCTTAGATGAGTTTTGAGGTTTTTGCCTAAGATCTGAAAACACAACTGCTATGATTTCCAAATGTCTTGATGTGTCCCTTCCAAGTGTCTTTATCGGAGGTTTTTGCATCTCTTAAGATACTTGATACCATGCTGTGCAAGATGGCTTATCAGGAGCTTTTTGTATAGAAATGAATTGAAAATGCATTTGTACCAATTCTTATGCGTTTGTTTTTAGATTATAGAGACAGATTCCGGAAGTCTGAGAAAAGCATCATCTGGTGTGTTGTTCCCAGCTGCAGACAGACATGAAGCATGCTCTCAGGTTGCTTCAGAGGAACACAATGGTAACTTCCTGGTGAACTAGATGTTTGTTTGTAAGCATTTATAGGCTGTAGTGAACTTTTATGAGTGTCTGTCTTAGAAATGCTGTTAATGATGTATGCTATAGCAATGAAGTGTTTTGTATTTGTTAATTAACACCAGTTACCACAGCTCTTCCTTGCCAACTTGTGAAGCAAGTTGTCTTGTTTACATTATGTGCGTACTTTGGATGCATTTGGATTTTTCTGGATTCAGGTTCTTGTTTACTGATGAAAGTTTATGTGGTTTAGGACTGACCTTTCTGAAAACTTAAACAATTTTGATGATAATGCAAGAGAAGAAAGCTATGACCTGGATAAGCATTTTTCTTTTCCCTGAGGTTATTATTTTCATAGCTTTCTATTATGCTTTGCCTAGGAACTAAAATTGTGACTAAAAGTTCAGGTTTTGTGGCTAAAGGTTTTTGCCTGTAGTTTGTGACCCTGTCTCTTGAGCATCTTGAGCATAGGATGGCAGGAAAGTTTTACTGTTGGGATAGAACACTTTTCGAAGGATTCCTCCTTTAACAAGCAGTTTGTCAGTTCCGTTTGTAGTAGAGGTATGGCAGAATAGCTGAAGAAGCTAATCCAGTTTTAGTTCAGTAAGCTAGAAGCAAAATGTTGCAGGCTCCCAAGAGGTTTTATATCTACTTGTTGAGTAATTGTCATGGAAGTTTGCTTTGTATGATTCTAGTAGATAAGTCGAAAACCAGTGTAAAAAAAAAAAAAAAAAAAAAAACCCAACAAAAAAACCCAACAACGAACCCGCAAAAAACCAACCAACCAAAAAGCCCACAAGAAAAAAAGCCAAGTATAAAGGGTGTTATGGTAATCTTTCTAAGATATTTCTGTACTGCTAGACCACCAAGTCTACTGAAATCAAATGTTTTGATTTCTAATGATTTTTTTTTTATATATATTTTTTTTTCTGTAGAGCCATTCTTAGTAACATTCTAATACTTTTTTCATGAGAGGACTCAAAACTAAAGGGTGACTGAAGCAGAGGTTGTGAGAAATTTATGTGGGCAAGCTTTTAGAAGTTCTTTAATACTGGACAAAAATTTAAAAATTATTTGCAGATTATAACCAAATATTTGTCTCTTTTGTTTTCTTTCAAGATAAACCAGAATAATCTGATGAGAAGTAGCTTGATTTTACCTTGCTGAAATCATTTGTGTAAGGTTTATGTGCCTGCTCTCATGTATCTTCTGTTGTATCAATGGAAAGGAAAATACTTCTCAACATTAAACACCTGTAGGATAATCATAGTGCTGTTGGACTGTTCATTCATGAACATTCATTTGTTACAGCAGACTAGCTTTGGCTTTTTGAAATAATCCTTTATGAAAGCAGGATTCAGATCCTCAAAAGGACTAAATATTTTCATCTTGTTCTGTTAACAAGCATGTTATTGCTTCGTGTGAATTGTCCTAGTACTGTGATTATTTTTTTAATCCAAGGTGCACAAAGGGAAGTATGTATTGTCAATTTCTTGTATACTGATACAAATGCTGTAGGGTGATGTAAATTGATTGTCAGGTGTCATACTCTTGATGAAATAATGCTTAAAACTAATATTTAATTGTAGAAACTACTGATGTTGAATGGAGTAAAATATACCTTCAATTAAATAACACTTGACAAAACATTTTTTACTTCCAGGCTTTTCAGAGAAACCCATCAATTCCCAGGTAAATATTTGTTCATGTCAGACCAACTACTTGTTCTGCTTATTAAACAGCATGTAGTTACTTTCAATTTGGTTTTTTATCATTGGATTGTGTCTTTTGTAGCTGAAGACTCTTGAAGCTGTTTCAGAAATAAATAAACCCCCTCCTAAAAATGGGCAGGAGAAATCAGGTAACATTTGCTTCATGTGGTTCTGGGTTTTGCTTCATAATTTTTCTGGACACGAGTGTTTAATAAGGCATCTGATTCATTTGTTTTACAGATCTGTTGGAGGAATTTGGTTTAGAAGATGCGGAAAATATTGAAGGTATTCATAACGGTCTCTTTGTAGTGTTCTTTTATGGGCACGTTGGACTTGCATGTTTTTTCCTAATATTAAATTAATGGTTCCAGCAAGATATTCTGGGAGCAGCAGGTCTAGTGAAATATGCATCTATGTATGTGTTTGCTTTCTCTTCTAGTCTGCCATTCCACACTAAAATTCTTCCATGATGTAAGCTTCCTCTGCTGTGACTGCTGCCATCAGCCCTTTTCAGGCAGTCCTGAGTTTTACTTTCTTTCCAATTTCACACCCCACCCCCCAAAAAAAAACCCCAAAACAAACACCCCCCCCAAACAAACAAACAATCAAAACCAAACAACTGAAACCAAACCAAAGCAATCAAGAAAAAAAAAATAAAAAAACAACATATCAAAGCACACACACACCTTCTTGATATTCCTGGTTCTCTGAGCATGTGCTGTGGCTGATTCCAGGCTAGGGATGTCCAGGAGCTGCAGGTGAGTCAGGGTAATTCTACTGTAGCTGTACTTGGCAGGAATTACTACGATGTGCACACTACCGAATACTGGCTGCTTGTCTGTGCCTATTTCTGCGCTCTTGAGGTCTTTTCCTTTTTTTTTTTTTTTTTGAAAGGATGTTAAAAATCAGTGTGATGCCTGTGGAGATACTTTTCTTGGATTTCATCAGGCTCCAGTATTTCTCGCCATGCCTTCCCATTGACACTTCCAGAACCATATGCTCAGTGGAGGGGGATCTTGCTGGCTCAAATTATTCAGCTGCATTACAATTCTAGTAAGAGGGACAATGACCTCTCTACAAAAACTATGTGTAACTATTGAAGGAAAGGAAGATGTTGGATTATGGAGGTTATGTGTATAGGAGCTCATGAATTTGAAGGGATATGTTATTTTGTGTTAAGAGTTTTTCTTACAAATATGATGGTTCAAGATGCACCCTAGGTGTAAATAAGTAGTATTAAGTCATGCTGGTTATAGAAATGTTTTTTTCACTGTAGGTGAATACTCAGGATCTAACTCTCAGGTGTCATCATCAGCTGCAAAAGAAGGCATCAAGGATACCAGTGAAAACTATGGGGTACAGGTATGTAAACCCAAATATTTTGAATTAAAGTCTGAATTGGTAAATCATATCCTACACTAAGGTAAAGAAAACATACCAGTCAGTGCATAATGCTGAGAGTCCTATAGATGAAGGTTGTCTTGAAATAAAGTTGGATGCAGTCTTCTTAGAGTAGGGTAAAATCCTTGTAATTATGTTGGATACTTGCTTTTCTACTCATTTATTTAAAGCCAGTTTGCTTAAATTTTGACTAGTGTTTTTCCTTTTGTGTGATACTGTGAATCTTTAGCGTCTTTTTTTTTTTTCTATTATAAGAACTGTTCTCAAAATGTTTTATTTCTGTTACATAGTAAGGATGAGTTTGCAACAGAAATTACCTAGATTAACTTCCTTTTTCTTGGAAATTTTTTTGTTTGTACCTGTTTACTTAAGGATAAATATATTTTAGAAACTACCAACTTGATACAAAAAGCAGCACATGAAAATCAGACTGACAAAGCAGAAAGTTCACATCATGATGAGAAGTCACATAGTGCTGACACGCAGTTAAGGCAAAAAACTTGGGAAGAAAGGTATGAAAAACTGTGGGTTGAAAATGAAAAAAGGGCATTGAAAACAAGTTTTAAAACCATTACAGCAGAGCTGAAGCAACTGTTTGGTGAAGTTAATGAAACTGGGAAAACTACTTCCCTTGTGGAAGAAGTGTCAGAAGATGCCTTTAGTGAAGAATTGCAGAGTTCTCCTGTTGTTTCATCTCCTGCAATAGAATCAAGTAGTAAGCTAGAAAATAAAGGTGGTTTTGGAGATACTAAACTTGTGTTAGGTGGAAAAGTATCCAAAATGGAAATTGTAATTCCAAGTCTTGGTGCCCTTCCTGATCAAAATAATTTAAATGCAAATGTGGAAGATACCTGGAGTGCAGATGAAGAAGATGGGAGAAACAATAGAGATAATAATACAAAGGTGCCTGTAGCAAGAGAAGAGGAAAAGAAAGTGCCTAAGATGAAAACGGAAGAGAAGGAAAATGGAACTAGAAGGAATGTAGAGGGAGATCCTGAATGCTCCCTGAAACATAGCTTAAAAACAGATATTTTGGATGACATTTCTAATGCTCTTCCTAAAATAAGACCTGTTTCTACAAGTGATGATGATGCACTTTTTGCAACAGAAAGGAAGCTTGGAAAAGTCTCTGGATTTAATGAAGATCTTCCCAGCAACAATAATAATATAGGAGAAACAGAAATTGAAAGTCCTTTTGCAAATGCTCAGCAATCATGTGGCATGCTGGAAAGGAATCTTGATGAGCAACTAAAACAAGATATGGAAAGATTTAAGAGTAAGATAGGAATGCTGCAAACAGTATTCCTGGCTTTGGAGAAAGAGAAGGCAGAGCTGCAAAAAGAGGTAGAAGTTAACCTGCTACCCCTTATTCTTTAGTCTTTCTCCATATCAATGGTCCTGTTCACTTTAGCTATTAATCATTAAGGGGAGATGCTTTTTGTTAATTGGTTTTTGCTTTAATGGAAATACATTACTTATCAATTAATGAGTGGAGAGTTGTCCTCCCCATTTTTGGAAAACACAGAATATGTTATTGTTCCATTTTAAGAAAAGGTGGCACTCAGTTCCAGTGTGAGTAGTTATTCATTACTGTGAAAAGAAATGCACAGTTGCATCAGGTCTGATTCTGAATCAGAGAATGAAAATAGCTTCTGAACAGGGTCTTGACTAATCTATTCATTTGCTGTGATTTCTGCATGGTGTGTCATCATTGCCCTTCGCTAAAACTCCTGTTTGCTGTGAAGCCATTTCTGCTTGTGGATTTGGGATCCTCTCTTGGGCCACATTAAAGAAGCAGTAGCCCAGCACACTTGCAGTTAATTTTCCTCTGTGCTTTTGCAACTAACATTCTGCAGTCATTCAAACTCTTTATCCATCTGTAATGTTTTCATTTTGTTGTTTGTTTTGATACGCACTATGGTTTGCTTTTTACAGCTTGTGTTCTTGTTACCTCTTTAATCATGAGTGAATTCAAAGTACTTTCAGTGACTTAATATACTCTGTAGTGTAATTTTGTGACAATGCTTCTCTTATGAATTAAAAATTTCATTTTTAATTTTACATCGTTTTAGTGGTAAACCCTGAATCTCTCTTGGATATTGTGCTTCTCTAGAAAAACTAAGAAATATATACATGTGGTTTGTAGGTTGAGAAAGAAAAAAGCAAAGAAAGATGTTTACAAATGCAGATGATGACAAAGCAAGATGACCTTGATAAATTAAATACACCACCAAGCAACATTGCCAATCAGCAAAGGAAACAGAAGCTTGCTCTAAGAAAGCATGAGTGTTTGAAAATGGAGAATGAAAACGCTACAGAAGAAAAGGACAGAAAGAATTTTTCATCTGAGAAGAGGTCAAAACTGATTAAAATGCCAATAAAAGGGTAAACTTACTCTTATTTGTAGTACTACTTAAGGATCTTTTCGGTTTTCTGATACTGTAGTAGTTGAAGTAGTTCTGTCAGTGCTGAAAGCCATGCTGAGTAGTCCACTGTTTCTAAAACATCTAGAGGAAAAAAAAATTAGAAAGCACTAAGCTTGTAACACAGGTTCAGATTTATTGCCTGCTTAAAAAAAAAAAAAAAAAAAATCCTGTGGATTTCCGTGTCAGTCCTGAGGCAAAATATGTCTTCAAAACCAAAGTTGAAGGCTGGAAGAAAAGACGGTGATTTTTATAGGAAATGTCTATCCAGAAAAGAAAAGTAGGAACTTGTGGTTACTTTGCGTTCTCATTTTTCTAGGTGATTTTAGTTATCTTCATGCAGTTGGTGTTTTCATTAAGTTCAAATGCTCTTTGTCAAGAAAAGGGGAAAGATATTACCAAACCAATCTCGAAAGTTAGAAGAACGCAGGTGTTTTTATGTAAACCAAAGCAGGAGTTTTTTTCCTGTTTGACTTTCAAAAGATTCTGCTCTCTAGAGGATATTAGATATGTTCCAGCTTACCTGAATCTAGCTCCAATTCCACATTTACCACTCATTCGTAAAGAAGGATTTTTTTAGTACTTGTATCTTCTGTCACCTTTGGAGTTAAGTCAGTTGTTTCTGGACATAATTTTAAGTATGTGACTCAATTAGTGATTGTTTTTCCGTTTCCATTTAATTTAGAAAACTTGCTCTGAATGCAGAAGCTGCAAAGAAAAACAGAAGAAGGACTTTGAAGAAGGCAGCTAATCAGCAGTGGGGCTCTTCCAATGGGAATAACTTTCAAGTACTGGATGATGGCACTTCCAGTGAGACATCTCAAGATGAAGGAAGGTGCTGAATATAAGGAATCTTATAAATAAACCTTACTTAATGATAAAAATTGACCTGAAAGCTAAAGCTAAGCTTTTTGTAAACCTGATGCCTGTATTGCTTGTTCTTCATGTGTCCATACTTCCTGAATGCCCTTTGTGTTCAAAACCACTTTTTTGTGGCTTAGAGTGCTTTGAACATACTAGCCAAGTTAATAGGGTCAGATTTGCACAAATTCTAAATGATTACCTCAGCATGTGCACTGTGTAAATACAGATCTATTTTTTTAATTATTTTTATTTTTAAAAATGGAGAAGACAGATTTATAAAATAGCAGAATTACTCCTTCACTGCAGGCATCTCAGTTTTTCAGGGTTTTTTTCTGTTTTCTGGTCTTCTTTTATTATTATTTTCTTTTTAGCCCCTGCTGTGTCCCTTCCTGACTTCTTGCCCACCTCAAACTTATTTGTGTGGGAGTTAAAGCAAGAAACAGAAGATATTGACACTGTGCAAGCACTGTTCAGCAATAGTTAAAACATTGACATGTTATCAACACTGTTTTGATCAAAAATCTGACATGCAGCACTGTGTGGGCTGCTGTGAAGAAAATTGACTCTGTCTCAGCCAGACCCAGTACACTAGAGAATCCAAGACCTATAGGTTCTTTGACCTATAAGGGAAGGGTTTTCAATAAAAAGAGCTAAACCCCCAGTTTTAAACCCACATGTCTAGCTGTATGTTTCCTATCAGTTTGAGTGACGTGCAGAGAACAGTTATTTCAGCAGCTTAATACCTTGTCAAGAAAATAGCCTTCCAATAGACATAATAGTACGCAATATTTTTCAGTCTTCAACTAAATCTAATAAAATTCTTACATAAAACTTTTTAGAGCAACTGCAGATAATTGTTCATAATGAGCCTTCCAGTACTGAAGTGTATTTCTGTTTTCCAGACCTGCAGCCAAAACAGGGATTGAAAAGAACAAGGTACTGTAAAATTAGTTTCTTGATAGTTTGCATCAGCTTTTAATCACTTAAATAGGAAGAGTGTTTGCGTAGTGATCAACCAGATGCACAAACTGTTGCTAGTATGAGATTTTGTCATATTTTGAGCCAAATCTGTGACTGTGAATGAGAGAATGAATCATTCATGCATTTGTAATGATCTGTGGTACTGTATGTTTGTATACAGAAAATACTGTGTTCTTTGTAGGTCAGCATACAAATGGATGTAACTGATGACCTTGATTTAACTCGGTCGTCCGACTCAACTTCAGAGGATGTTGAATTGCCAACTTCAGCCTACGAAGAGGCTATGTTGCTTTTAGAACAGCTCAGTGTGGATCCTACAGGTATGTTTTCAAGTCACTTTGTCTTCAGCTGCTCCTCTTTTAAAACATGATTTCTTTGGACTCCTTCCTAGGTATTTTATTTTTATATTTCTGTTTAATATTCTTTTATGATTAGAGTTCCCCCTCAAAAAATGTGAAATTATGTCACCTAGCCTTAGATGTCTGTCTGTAACGTCAACAGACATGTCTTGCTTTATCACTGATTCTAGGTCTAGTCAGAGCTTGAGAAGCAGGCTCTTGTGAAGTACAGTTCAGCTTTTTTTAAGGCAGTCATCAAAAGTTGCCAGGATCACCTTTTTACTCTTTATATTTTCTTGTGGTTTAATGCCAGCTGGCAAATAATCACCACCCAGCCACTTGCTCACTTTTCCCAGGTGGGATGAGGTGGAGAATCAGAAGAGTGAAAGTGAGAAAACTCATGAGTTTGAGATAAAGACAGTTTAATAAGCAGACAAGCAAAGCAAAATAAGGAATTAATTCACCACTTCCTATTGCAGGCAGGTGTTCAACCACTTCCAGGACACCAGAGCTCCATCACATGCAATGGTTACTTGGGAAGACAAACACAATCACTCCAAACATCCCCCCTTCCTTCCTTCTTCCCCCAGCTTTACATGCTGAGCATGTCATCGTATGGTGTGGAATGTCCCTTGGGTCAGTTGGGGTCAGTTGTCTTGGCTGTGTTCCCCCCCCAGCTCCTTGTGCATCCCCAGCCTGCTTGCTGGTGCAGTTGGTGTGAGGCCTGGAAAAGGCCTTGACTCTGTGTAAGCACTGCTCAGCAATAATGAAAGCATCCCTATATTATCAATAATGTTTTCAGCACAAGATCCAGTATGTCTCTAAAACAGTGCTGAAATTTTATTAGATGAGGGTTAACCTGCTCTCACTGCCCCTCCTCAACAGGACAAAATAGGTTAAAAAAGCTTGAGATCAATGCATATGGGAAGCAAGTTTCCACCAGATGAGTCGTGTACATTTGACTTCATCTGGATCTATGGATGTATTCCTGCCATCTGATCTATGAACATCTCTAGAATGGCTTATTCCCTCAGATACTGATCTCTATTGTGATCCACTTGGCTGAGCGACACATAACATCGTCCTTGTAGGGAAAGCTTTCCGTCACAGCTGCCAAAAGCAGCCTCCAGAGGCTAAGGGCTCATTTCTCTTTTCCAGTCACTTTGTCAGTTCCCCCTTCCTAGCAAGTGATCCCAGCTTGGCTTCCCTACCTTCTAGTTTGTGACCATCAGCCCCATTGTCCCAGCATTAGAGCAGCCAAGTGATGATGTACTTCAGATGGTTGAAATCTTTTTGCACATTCCACAGCTTGGTCGAGGTGCAGATTCGAGAAGTTACCTCTTCTTCCTCTTCCTCAGATTCCTCTATTAATATTGATAACTCTTAATAACTCTTGTTCAGATGTCATTCCCTCTAGTGTGTGCATTGGGTCTTCATCTTTTTTCACCTCATGAGTTGCTCTTCCTAACTCGTTTGATTTTCCCCTTGCTTATAGAGGCAACTGATATTGGCACGGATTAGTCCTTTGGTTTAGCTGCATTTTCTAGCACTGTGGTTGGTGTGGTTGCAGTGTCTGTCACTGGGGGTGGAGTGGGGCTATCATGGAATAAGCTGAGCAAGTAACTCAAAATCATGCAGCCATTTGCTCACGTCCTCCTTCTTTCCCCCCGGCTCCCGGAGGGGTGGAGGAGAATCAAAGGAATGTAAATCCCACAGGCTGAGATGAGAGCAGTCCAGTAAGTAAGGTACTATACAAAACTATTAATACTACTACCACCAATCTTAATAATGATAAGGGGAATAACAAGGGAAGAGATATAAAACTAAAAGGGGAAAAGGAGAAGAAAACAGTAAGCATGAGTGATGCACAATACGACTGCTCACCACCCACCAGTCAATACCCAGCCTGACCAAAGTAGCGATTTGGCCTTCCGGGTAACTCCTCCCAGTTCATATACTGGGCATGACTTGCTGTGTTATGGAATACCCATTTGGCTAGTTTGGGTCAGGTGTCCTGTCTCTGCTCCCTCACAGCTTCTGGTGTCCCTCCTCACTGGCAGAACATGAGACTGAAAAGTCCTTGGTCAGACTAAGCATTACTTAACAATAACTAAAAACATCAATGTGTTGATCAGCACTGTTCTCAGACTACAGGCAAAAACACGGCGCTGCACCAGCTACTAGGAAGGAGAAAAATAGCTGTTGCAGCAGAACCCAAGATACCTGCTGTAGTGTCTCCTTCTAGCAGGGAAAATCTGCTCCAGCCTGTGCTTTCCATGGGCCACAGGTCCTTGAGGAAGTATCTACCTGCTCTAGTGCGGTGTCTTCCACAGTACTGCATTGTGGATATCTGTTCCAGCATTGTCTTCAGGGCTGCAGGGAAGTATCTGCTCCACCATTGTGTTACCACAGGCTGCAAGAGACTCTCTGCTCTGGTATCCAGAGCACCTTCTTCCCTTCCTTCTCTGAACTGGCTGTTCACAGGGCCGCTTTTCACATTCTTTTCCCCTTCTCCTCTGCCTTTGTGGTGGTTTTGTCCTTTCCTAAATATGTTTTCCCTTAGGTGCTACCAGCATGGCTGAGAGGCTTAGATGTGCTTTGTGGTGGATGTGTTGCAGTCAGCTCTGTCTGGCATGGGGTAGCCCCTGGCCTCTTCTCACAGAGACTTCTCCACTGCTTGCAGTCTTCTCACTACCAAAACCTTGTTCCCTACACTTAATAGAGCAAATCATTAAATAATATATACATTGGCAAGTACTTGTGCATTTGTTTAGCTTTGTGTCTCTTCTGTTTCAAAACAGGTTCTTCTATTTTGTTGAAAATTCAAAACGTACTACTTCAGTATGAGCAGATGATAAAACATGAAAAGAATCGGTACAAAGCTGTCTGGAGAGAAGTAAGGAAATTGGAAAGTGAAAAGGAGGAGTCAAAATTAATAGTGGAGGAGACTCAAGATTTGAAATCCATATTAGCTCACCAAGAAGTGGAATGGAAAAGCGATATCCAAAGCCTTAAGTATGTAACCTTGCATTCTGCTAATGTGTTAGCTTGTCAGTGCGCATGTTCCAGAAGATGCTGATGGTACAGGCAATAGGATGAGAAGCTTCTAGGCTTTTGTGTTTCGTTTTTTGAATCCCATGGGCAAGTTATACTATAAAGGACATAATGTTGGGGGAAGGACTCCATGTAAAATCTTCTGGTTATTGTTTTAATTTTTTTTAATAGCAGGAGAAGAGAACAAGAGAGTATGTATGGGGAAATGAAATTCCTGAGACAGATTTGACATGTGCTTTTTCTTATTCTTGTCTTTGTAGCTGCTGCTGGTCTATAATATTAGGAGTTTTAGCAACTCTACGTAGTGCAACTCTGATCACAGTTGAGAGCATTTGCATGCTTGTTTGTTTATTTATTAGATCAGATGTGGGATTGCCTCTTTCCCTATGTTCCTGAGCTAGACATGGACGGTGTGAAGTTTTTAATCACTGTTCACATCACTTCAGACAGGAGTGGCCAGCAGGCACCATATGAAATTACATGCAAAGTCCTGCACTTGGAAAGAAATATCCCCTGTTGATGGTGTACCATAGGATGGCCTCACTAGGGATCTTGCTGAGTATGCCCTGGCTGTCTCAATCGAGTCTCTGCCCAGTGTGTGTTTGTGCTTTGGATTCTCCCAGCCCAGGTGCAGGACCTTGCACTTAGCCTTGTTAAACTTAATGAGGTTCGCACAGGCCCACCTCTTGAGCCTGTCAAGATCCTTCTAAATGCATCCATTCCCTCCAGTGTGTCAGCTGCATCACACAGTTTGGTGTCATCAGCAGGCTTGTTGAGGGTGCAGTCAATTCCACTGTCCATGCTATCAGCAAAGATGTTAAACAGTGCCAGTCCCAATACCCACCCCTGAGGAGCACCACTCGTCACTGGTCTCCACTGACTGCAGCAATTTGAGTGCAACCATCCACCCAATTTCTTATCCTCTGAGTGGTCACCTGTTGAATCCATCTCTCCAGTTTAGAGCCTAGAATGTCATGTGGGACAGTGTCAAACGCTTTGCACAAGTCCAGGTAGATGAAGTCAGTCACTTTTCCCTTACCTACCAATGCCGTAACCCCATCTTAGAAGGCCACCAAATTTGTCAGGCTGTTTCCCCATAGTGAAACCTTATTGGCTGTCACCAATCACCTCCTTAGTGTCCATGTGCTTTAGCATAGTTTCCAGGAGGATCTGCTCCATGATCTTGCCAAGGTGAGACTGACTGGTCTTTAGTTCTTTGGGTCTTCTTTTTTTCCCTTTTTAAAAAAGGAGGTGATGTTTCCCCCTTTCCAGTCAGTGGGAACTTTGCCAGGCTACCGCTGCAACTCAAGTATGATGGATAATGTCTTAGCCACTTCATCTGCCAGTTCCCTCAGGACCCGCAGATGAATCTCATCACGTCCCATGAACTTGTGCAACTTCAGGTTTCTTAGGTGGTCTCAAACCTGATTTTCTTCTGCAGCAGGCAGTTCTTCAGTCTCCCAGTCCCTGCCTTTGCCTTCTGCTACTTGTGTGGTGTGGCTGGTGCACTTGCAGGGAAGGGAGGACTAGGGCAAAAAACATCCTTGAGTACCTCGGCTTTTTGCAGATTCCAGGTAGCGATGCCTTCCAGAGAGGGCCCACGTTTTTCCCTAGGCTTCCTTTTATTACTGACATACCTGTCAGTGGTTTATTTACGTGTCTTGTACACTGATATCATGGGTTATGGAATGAAGTTAGAATTCCTTAAAAAGTTAAAAATTACAGTGAAAATAGGAAATTGGAAAAGACTGTAGGAAATCTGAAAAGATTTAATACTTTTCTGGCATGAGTTGTCTCTACTTTTTAAATCAGTGCTTTAGTTTCTCAAATATGCTGTTAATCCCAGATGTACTTTGAAACAAGAAGAGGAAAAAACGCTCAGATTAGAGACATTGCATGAGAAAACAAGAGAAGAACTCCGAAGGAAAGAAGATCAATACCATAAAGAGATGGAGGAAAAACAGCAACTTGAGTTACACTCGAAGAATTTGGAAATGGAGTTAATAACACTGAGAAAGCTCTTGAGACAGGTATATTAGGCAATGAGTTGAACACTTACTTTCTGCTTCTTTTTAATTGTCGCTGTATTTGAGTATGCTTAAAGAAGAAAGTACTTTGTTGTTCATGGAAGAGGCATTAGATAGCTTGCCAAATTTTGAGGACAGTTGAGAGTATGTTGGCTCACAAGTAGTATGTTAATTTTTTTCTTGTCTGTTCTTGTATTTTTTTTCTTTGCAAGTTCATAATTCCTTTTAATGTTTCATTTTCTCCTTTTTCAAAACTTAGGTTTTGTTTGCATTTCAGGCAAAGTCTGACTGAGTTATTTTGCTAAATTCTTAAAAACCATTCTGCATTTCTTAATTTTTCAGAAGACATTTTAATATTGTTTATAAATGGATTATCATAACTGAGGAAACAAAAATATTTGCAAGAATGCAAAGGGCAATGGGAAGATATTGCTAGCTCTGATTTTTCTCAAGATGCAGGCAGTTTAATTGTATTACTGTAGGTTGAAGAAGAGCGTGATGAAACACAGAGACAGCTGTCACAGGAAAAGAGTGCCAGAGCCCTGCAAGAAGGAATTTTGAACAACCACCTTTGGAGGCAAAAGGAACTAGAAGAAGAAACAAGAAGAACTATAGAAAAAAAATCAGAGGTAAGCAATTTATTTTTTTTTCTGATTAATTAAATTTCACCATGTTTGTTCTAAAGTCATGAAAAATCTTACGTAACATTTTCTGCTTCTTAATGGATTATTTACAGTTTTCCAGTGAACTCAACTGTGTAAATATCTCTTGTTTTCCCTTATGTCTTTAAAAGTTCTGGGAAACAGCATCAGTCTTACATGCTCCTCAATTGCATGTTCAAGTAGGAAACAAACAGAAGATGCTATTTATGCTGTTTCCTGAGCTATTTGTTATTTTTAATTTCAGAGACATTTTGTCATCAGTTTTTAAGGATTCTAGCAGTTAAAACACCTAGCTACCTGCATTAAGATTGACCAGGAAGAAAGTTGTTTGACACTATTTGTGTTGTCACTACTTGGTTTTAGCACTTATTCCTTTATCAAACTGACTTACTTCAAGCATACCTTTCTTTTTTGATCCCCACATACTAAAATGCAGGGAAGGATATGAAAACTTTTCAGTATTGCCTAGTGACAGGACAGAGAGCAATGGCTGTAAACCAAAACACAAGAAATTTCACCTCAGCATAGGGAAGAACTTCTTTACGTGGGTAGAGCACTGAACAGACTGTCCAGGGAGGTTGTGGAGTCTCCTTCTCTGGAGACGGTACGCACCTGGATGCACTCCTGTGTAACCTGCTCTAGGTGGCCCTGCCTCGGGAGGGGAGGTGTATTAGATGTTCTCCGGAGGTCCCTTCCAACCCTAATGATTCTGTGAATATCAGCAATGAATTAAATGCTGTGTAGGAGTTCGAATAATTAGAGGAGGAAAAAGCAATCATAAAAGCTGCATATAAAAATAATCTTTAAAAGAGTTTACTGAACTTACTACAAATGTGGAGTGCTTGGAAGAATTATTTGTTCTTGACTGTGCTGGCCAGTAGATGTAGGGTGAATATGTGGAAGAAAGTTAAATATATATAATAAAGAGGAAATATACAAGATTAGTGTGTTCCAGGGATGATTGATTCGTATAGCCAAGTTTCAGTAATATGAAAGGATAAGTGCTAAGAAGACAGTTGAGAAGGCAAATACCCTTTTTTATCCTTGTTTTTGTCAGATTTGTAACACAGCTAAATTAACCTTAACGCAAATATTTTTTTGGACACACACATATAAGAAAGTATTGTACTTTTAAAAGCTTTTTACTTGAGATGTACTTGTGAGGTGTCCCTGCACATGGCAGGGGAGTTGGAACTAAGTGATCTTAAGGTCTTTTCCAACTCTAACTATTCCATGATTCTATGAGATATTCTAATAAATGTTATTGTTTGGTTGCTGGTGTAAGAAACAAAAAAAAGGCATTGTGTATTTGGGATGTTCATTTAGGGTTTAAGGGCATGTTACACTTCGCTGTGTGCATACATTGTACACATGCATGAGTTCATAGAATAGCTTATGTATTAACTGACATTTCACTCTCATCTTTGAAGTCATGCTTCAGTATTAGAAATGTTAAAACACAGTTTAATGCTGAAGTGGCTTTGTAGATTTGTTTCTTAATTGGCTATTTATTCATGTTTCCTGGCATTCAGGAATCCGACACTGAGAGAGAAAAGGATCTGTTGTACAAAAATCAGTTGCTACAAGATGAGATTGGTATGCTAAGACTAGAGCTTGATCAAGTAAGACTTAGGCAGCAGGAGGATGAAGGAAAATACTTAGAGGAAAATGAAGCCTTGAAAGAAAAAAATGAAGATCTCAAAAAGGAACTTAAGCTAAATGAAGAAGCCTTAACACAAACAGTTTTTCAGTACAATGGACAGCTGAACTTATTAAAGACGGAATCTGCAGTGCTATCTTCCAAACTTGAGCAGACAAAAGAAAGCAAAGACAGACTAGAGACAGAAATTGAATCATTCCGTTCCCGTCTGAATGCTGCTGCTCAAGAACTTGAACGTTACCAGTCATCAAAATGTGATGTTGAAAGGACATTTCAGAGAGAACGTGATGAATGGCTTCGCTTGCAAGACAAGCTCCATCATGACCTCTCTGATGTGCGAGAAACCAGTAAAAGCCTGTCGCAGCAGCTGAGTAAAGCTGAAAGCAAAGCTAATAGTCTAGAAAATGAGCTTCATGAGTTAAAACAAACACTCAGAGAAAAAACACTGCTTTTGGAAATGACACAAAAAGAATTAAGTCAAGCCCAGTGTCAGGCAAAGGAATGTGATCATGCTCGACAACTCGAGAAAGATCAAGTAAGCAAATTTATAATAAAGCAGGAATCCATGCAGGAGCGATTGGTCCAGCTTCAGAGTGAAAACCTTTTACTCCGTCAGCAACTGGAAGATACGCAGAACAAGGGGATCATCAAAGAAAAAATAGTGAATGATGTGCAGGATCGATTTAATGATATTTTCAATAAACTCAGAGCTGATGCTGAAAAGCAAGTTTGCCTAGTGGAAGAGAGAAATAAGGAATTAAATGCCAAGTGTACTGATTTAAGAGAACAAGTCTTTAAATACGAGACTGAGAAAGTAGAAAGAGAGGTAAAGTATACATTTAGAAAGAACAATTTAAAGTTTGTTAGCTCTTGAAGCTATTTTGTGTTTCTAAAATGTACCAGGTATGAGTTGTGTGCATGGGACCAAATAATGGTGATCTGTTGCAGTTTATCATGTTCCACTTAGAACTGTGGAAGGTTTTGGCAAACAGGTATTACGGCTCACATCTGAGCAGAGAATGGAAAAAAGTCTAAGCTTTTATCAAGAAAAGTGATTCTTCTGTACATTTTCTTTAGCCCTTTAGTTAGTCTATTTTATGTGCTATAGAATGATTTTGTGTTTGATTTTTATGTCTTGCACTGATGACATAAAGAACCCATCCAATTTGCAGGGGTTGAGAAATGAAGATGCAGACAAGTAAAGTGATGGGGATGGATTTATTTTAAGCTCCTACAGAGGAAAAAAAATGACTGCTCCATAAGTTGCTACAAAAATTGAAGCGTATTAGTACTGTCCAGGTGTTAACTTGTGTATGTGTGTTGGGGTTCTGAGGGGTCTGCTTGGTCCTCGAGAAGGTAATTTCAGACAGTAACCTAAGCTTTATTTTCTCTATTTTATGATGTGTAGCCATATTTAAATGCATTCCTTCTTTATGGCTCTGTGAAAGACTAATTAACTGGACAAAATTCTCATTAGGACATCAGTTAAACTGTCATTCTGCAAATTCACGCAGTACATGAGTATGAAACATGCTGCTGTGCAGATTACTAGCATCATTTTATGTTGCTCAAACACACGTGAACCAAGTGTTGCTGCTCTTACTGCATGTAGATGGCTTTTGTAAAGGAAAAAGAGTGGAAGAGAATAAAGGCAGAAGTAGGAGTGAGTTACAGAGAGCTGAAAAAGTTGTAGGCAGTGGGAGAATGCACTGTTATGTATGTTCCTACAAGTAGGTACTCTCTTCTCTATTGTTAAAATATTCTACCAATTCCATGTAGAGTAGTGATTTAAAAATCGCCTTGCCCATTTTGTTTAATCTCCTTTATTTTCTGGAAGATAAGAACTAATCGCATTCAATATTTCTGCTCTCTGGTGTAAGGTTTGCCTCCCTTAAAGGTTTGAATAGTGATTTAAAATTGCATTTTCTTCTTCATAACAAATCCAGACTCTCAGATAATGTCAGATAAACACATTGTTGTGTATTTGTCAGTTGCCACAGGGGAGGGAAGAACTCCAGAAGTACTGTCAGTCATTTTAATCTATGAATTCCTTTGTATTCTTATACCAAAATAACAGATTCCTTTTGAAGATACTTGAGATGCACGTATGAACTATCCAGATTTTCATAAATCTAATGTCAGTATAAACGCAGTCAGTAGTATAAAATGAAGGTGATAAGAAGGCTGCAAAAGAATGTGATTCAGCACATACTTGAGGCATACCTGAAATGAGCTTTCACATGTATTTCTATAGTGGAGACAAAAGTGATCTAAACCACAGCCCTGCCTTTGGTCATCTGGTTGATATCTGCAGTCAAATTATGTCCCTTACAATAGATTTCTTAGGGTGTTGTTAGAAAAACACATGATCGCAGTGTGTGCATGTATGTTTTTCTGAGAAGTATAATACCTGAGACTTTTTTTATGTTTTGGGAAACAAGCCTTCCTGAACAGCTGCTAATAGCTTGGAGAGGTGCTCAGCTGAGAGACGAAAAGAGGTTGTCATCTGTACAGATGCTTGCTGGTTACAGCCAAAATTTCATACCTTTGAATTCAATCCTCAACAGGTTTAATTATATAAAAAGTTGAAGTAAAGGTTTATTTAATGTTTTTAAAACTTTTATCATGCTCATTAAACTGTTTCATTAGGGAGTGGTCAGACAGCTGCAGCAGGAGCTTGCTGATGCTCTTAAAAAGCAATCTATGTCAGAAGCTTCACTTGAAGTTACTACACGCTACCGCTGTGACCTGGAGGAGGACAAGGTGCGCTTGCAAAAGGAACTGGAAAAGGTTAACACCAAGGTACATAATGTCTGTAACTGCATGAAAAAATCTGAGAGTGCCTGATGTCTAAAACCCTAGGAAGAAAACATCAACAGGATAAATTTAATGATGTCTGAATGAATTGCACTGCTCTGTAAACTTGGTGTCCATGTCTTTTGACATGAAGACACTATGTCCTTACTTAGGCAAAGGTGTTTGTATTTGCTAAGGTGCTTTGCAGAATGAATTGGTGTGTTGCATTTGGTTTGGCCAAGCATGTCTGATTTCTGGAGAAGAGTAGAAATACTGGCCTGCTGCATTTGGGCCTTTTTATGATTTCTGTGTTTACCCCTACTCCCACCACCAGGTAATATGCCAATTCTGAATGCTTTTGTAGCTTACTCTGCTTTTATTTATTTCACTCCCATAGCCTACTTTTGCCCTGCTTAAGGATTTCCCATCACTAAGCGGCCTTCTTGAAACTGAATTGTAGATTTCTTTCTGAGTCAGGGAACATCTTTTGCAGTGTTATTTCTGTAAATGTAATCAACTTAAATCCCCTTCAGAAGGGAGTCTTGAAGTCACTTCAGAAGGGTGAACTTTTTAATTCATGTTTTGAATGTAGCCAGCAAGTGGATAGAAAGAGTGTCACAAGTCACCGAAAGGGCAGGAGAGGCAGTGTTTTGGTACTTTGAGCTGTGGTATAGGAAATCAGTGGAGGGATGGGAGAGGCCAGGACAAAAGATGACGAAGCAACACAGTTTGTGTTCTGCTAGTAGACATGAAGGTGTGAATGTACTCTTTGCATAGAGGGTATGCACAGGTACATGCAGTACTTGAACTCTACAGCTGCAGCTGACTCCTCTGTATAGAAGCCCACCTGACTTCTGTGGATTCTTACTGTGATTTGGCAGATCCAGGAGTTGGAAGAACAGAAACTTCAGTCTGAGCGTTGTGTCCATGACTTGAAGACTGTCTTGGACAATAAAGAAAGAGAAGTAGTAGTTTCTTCCCAGAAACTGCAGGACCTCCTATTGGCATCTTCTGGGACTAATGCTACTATCAAACAGCTGGAAGAACACGTGCAGCGGTAAGAGAACACAGGGGCGCAAGCTGTCTGTCGCATTCTGGAACTGTGCGAAAACAGCAAGATGGTTGTCTTGTATCAGAGCAAGTTGATATACTGTTTTGAAGGACACTTTTGGATTTGATTGCATTATTTCATGCTCTTCTTTCTGAATTGGTGCTCTGATGGATTCCTGTAATAACACCTGTATTTCTTTCTAAGCCTTGAAATCGAAAACGCCAGATTGGAAGCCACGGTCCAGCAACAAAGCAGTAGGAGTGAAGCCCTTAAGAGAGACCTGCAAGCCTCTGCCTCAGTAAGCTGGTCATAAACTTCCGTTTTTGTGAGCTCCTGAGCCATTTAACTGTTTCTGTGGGGAAATTTTAAGATGAGATTTTCCTGGAGAGCCTGGGGAAAACTCAGTTCCTGAATACAGGCTGCTCAGAAAGCAGCTTGGTCCGTTCCCCAGCTTTCTAATTTTCAGAGTTTCCCATGGTACTCTAGCAAATCCTACTTAATGCTCTAAAGGGTAAAGATTTGACATTAATAAGCTGATGTAACTGTTGTCTGCTTTAGACTCTGTGATACCAGATGCTGCTTCAGGCACTTGTTGCAATATGTATCATAGATTCATAAAATGGTTAGGGTTGAAAAGGACCGGAAGATCATACTGCTATGGGCAGGGATGCCTCACACTAGACCATGTTGCCCAAGGCTCTGTCCAGCCTATCCTTGAACACTAAGGGATATGGCATTCACCATTTCTTTGTGCAGCTTCTTCCAGTTCCTCACCACCCTCACAGTATAAAGGACTTCCTTATATCTAACCTGAATTTCCCTTGTCTGAGTTTTAACCCATTGCACCTTGTCCTATTGCTGCAGTCCCTGATGAAGAGTCCTTCTCCAGTGTCCTTGCACGCCCCTTAGAAGGCTGCTGTGAGGTCTCTGTGCAGCTTTCTCTTCTCCAGACTGAACAGTCCCAACTTTCTCAGCCTGTGTTCATACAGGAGGTGCTCCAGCCCCCTTATCATCCTCATGGCCCTCCTCTGGGCTTGCTCCAATAGCTCCATGTCTTTCTTATGTTGAGGACACCAGAACTGCACACAGTATTCCAAGTGAGGTCTTCTGAGAGCAGAGTAGAGGGGCAGGATCACCTCCTTCAACCTGCTGGTCATGCTGCTTTTGATGCAGCTCAGGATATGGTTGGCTTTCTGGGCTGTGAGTGCACGCTGCTAACTCATGTTCAGTTTCTTACTGACCAACACCCTCAAGTCCTTCTCTGCAGGGCTACTCTGAATCACTTCCCTGCCCAGCCTGTAGCTTTGCCTGGGATTGCCTTGACCCAGATGTAAGACTTTGCACTTGGCATTGTTGAACTTCATGAGGCTGACATTGGCCCACCTCATAAAGTGTGTCAAGGTCCCTCTGGATGGAATCCCTTCCCTCCAGTGTATCAACCAAACCACACAGCTTGGTGTTGTTGGCAGGCTTGCTTGAGGCAGCATCAGTCCCAGTGTCCATGTCGCTGGCAAAGATGTTGAACAGGAGTGGTCCCAGCGCTGATGCCTGAGGGACACCACTCGTTACCGGTCTCCAGCTGGAAACTGGGCCATGGACTGCAACTCTTTGTGTGTGGCCATCCATCCAGTTCTTTGTTAACTGAGTGGTCCGTCCATCACATTTATATCCCCAGTTTAGAGACAAGGATGTCATGCGGGACAGTGTCGAGTGCTTTGCACACGTCCAGGAAAGTTATGTCAATTGCTTTGCCTCTATCCATCAGTTCTGTAGCCCCGTCATAGAAGCTACCCCATTTGTGAGGCATGATTTGCCCCTAGTGAAGCCATGCTGGCTGTCACCAACCACCCTGTTTTTCTTGTACAATAGCATGTTTTCGAGGAGAATCTGCTCCATGATCCTGCCAGGCACAGAAGTGAGACTGACTGGTCTGTGGTTTCCTGGTCTTTCCTTTTCTCCTTCTTGAAAATGAGGGTTATATTTTCCTTTTTCCGGTTGTTGGGAACTTCACCTGAATCCCATGATTTTTTTAATATGGTGGACAGTGGCTTAGCAACTTCATTTGCCAGCTTCTTCAGGACCCATGGATGGATTTTATCAGGTCCCATGGGCTTGTGCACATTCAGGTTCTTAAAATCATCTCAAACCTGGTCCTCTCCTGCAATAGGCTTAAGGTCTTTATTCTCACAGTGCCTGCATCTGTCTTCCAAGACTTGAGCAGCGTGGTCAGAGCATTTGCCAGTGAAGACTGAGGCAAAGAAGTCATTAAGAATCTCAGCCTCCTCCAAACCCAGGGTAGCCAGTTCTCCTGTTTCCTTCTGGAGAGGGCCCACATTATTCCTGGTCTGTCTTTTTGTTAGAAACGTACCTATAGAAGCCTTTCCTGTTACCGTTGACATCCCTGGCCAGACTCATTTCTGTCTGGGCCTTAGCTTTCCTGACCATTGTGATCACTAGCTACCTGGACGATATCCCTGTGTTCTTCCCAGGCTGCCTGTTCTCACTTCTACCTTTTATAAGCTGCTTTTTAAATTCCTGTAAGTTTTCTCAGCAGCTCCGTATCCATCCACGGAGGCCTTCTGGCCCTCCTGCTGCATTTCCTTCTAGTTGGGATGCAGTGCTCCTGATCTTGGAGCAGGTGATCTCTGAATATGAACCAGGATTCTTGGGCCTACCTGCCCTCTAGGGCATTATCCTGTGGAACCTTACTGAGCAGGTTCCTGGAGAAGCCGAAGTCTGCTCTCTTGAAGTCCAGGGCAGTGAGCTTGCTGTGTGCGCTTCTCACTGCCCTGAGGATCATTGAGGGTATTCATCAAGTTAAGTCATGGAAATTCTACAGGAGATATTGATGCCCAGCACTTCTTGCTGGATGCCTGACTGGCATCATCAGACTGGAACAAATTATTTTTTTTTTTATATTTTGGAACAAAACACTTTTATTTCTTTTTATATTTTTATGTTATAATGCAAAATATAATTTTATATTATATTTTGGAACAAAACACTTTTGCTGTGCAGAATTGCTTTTCCTTTGGCCACTTGGTGTGTGTTTGTTTTCATGAGAGAGAGAAGAGAAATGCCTGTTGTATCGTTTGCAGAACTTGGTGCAAGTCTTGAAATTTCCCACTGCCTCTAATTTTAAGTTAATTTTAGCTTAGATAAGATGCTTTTATCTGTGACCTCTATGAAGCATACTATTGTATTGCAATCAGTGAACGAGAGCTCTTCTTACGACTGTAGTTTCGTAATAGGACTGAATAGATTTTGAAAATAACTGCATGTAAAAGCTGAGCTTTGTGATGTAGTAACAAGAGAAGAGGGAAGGCAGTCATGATGCTGATCCTTTCCTTTGGTTAATAGGGCATGGATTTCAAATGTACTGCGGAAAAGCTTGTTTTCTCTGAAGAGACTTTGTATCCTGCATGGTGCTCTCTCTCCCTGAGGCAAAAAGCTAGAGCTGATGACTGCAAGCAGTTTTATAGTGACATCAAACCGTGGTTGTTTCAGTCATTGGTGCTTCATGTAAATGCTGTAGAAATAAAGAGATGAAGAGGGGCATATAATATTTATTTCTGGTAATGAGGTGTAAACTTCAGTCTGGAAAGTCATAGTGCTTCTTCTAATGCTTCTGTAGGTTCATAACCTCTTGGAAGAGTTGTTAACTAGCTTACGGGCAACCCAGGCAGCTGCAGAGGATCACCACCAACAGGTATATGACTGGCTTCTCTGAATGACTGGTTTAGTCCTGGAATATTTTGTATGCAGGTAATTAATGAAAACACCACGTGGGCTTTGTAGGCACAGTTAAGCTGGAAAATACCCTTCTAGTTTTAGGGCAAAGTACCCTCAAGGGATAAAAGGCTGTAAGTTTCCTCATACTCCTGCTGCTGTGTTTTCTGTCTGTGTTGTGGTGTGCAAGAACTTGTGTTCAGCATGATTCATCTAGTGAATTCTATCTCCTGTCCCACTGGGGGAGTGAGCAAGTGGCCGGGTCGTGCTTAGCTGCTTACTGGAGTTAAACCATGGCAGATGATGAATAGGATGGATTATATGGACAGAGGGAGATAGATCTGTGGTTGAAAGCTGCAAAAGGAGACTGGACTGGGGAGATCCATGTTATCTTTGCAGCTATGTGAGAGCTTTCCCTTGAGATAATGTTAGCTTTTGTCATAAGATGCAGCATTTCACTACTCTGTAAGGACACTTTTGAGAAAGTTGTACACCCTAAGGATTTTTTTTTTTATCTGAGCCTTTGTACTAAGGTTTTCATGACTTTTTATAGTTCATCTCTTCATTGTAGACATCTCTTCATGGTTTTTTTTCCCCTCCCCTTACAGGATGCCACTAAAAAAGCACCTAATCAACTTTCATTCTTTATACGTGAACTGAATCAGCAAATTCTGTTCCACTCAGATGCATCTGTTAGGCAAAACTTTGTTCCTTTGAGTAGAAGCATAAATAGCATTGCTGATTTGAAAGCATTTTCTTACTCCTGGGAGATGTACAGAAGCTGTGAGGGTAGAGTATTTTCTGTGGTGGGCACTAGCAGATTTCTTATGTTATGGAGTATGTACTGCTAGGAACCCCAGACAACCTTTGGAAGTTGTAGAGCGATTTTGTGTGTGTGTGTGTGTGTGTGTGCGTGCGTGCATATGTCATCTTATCCTCCAAAGCTGCAACCTTATCTTGCCACTTCTACAGCATTCATTCTTTCCACCAGGTTCAGCTGCCGTTCTGTTCTTGGTTATGTTGTAACTCTGCATTAACTTTCACTGTAGATCTTGGATTGGGAAAAGAGCGTTTAGGCCTCTTTCCATTTACATTACTGCTGTCTGTTGCATTGCTGCAGAGTTGTCTTTCTGGTCACCTTATATTTTCTTTTGCTTTTGTTGCTTTCATAGGTGCAAAAGCAGAATGTGCTGGGTCTGACATCAGATGACTTACACAGCATGTGGGAAGAGCAGTTAAAGTCAAGATCCCACCTTGAAGAACGTGTTGCTCAGCTAGACAGGGAAAAGGCTGAACTCCTGGAACAGGTGAGCCCAGAAAATTCTCCAAACACCTAGTCCATACCCAGAGAGCTGTGTCCACCTTTTTGTTGAGTTCTTGCATACTCTGCTTTTTTTCTTTATCCCTGTATTCAAGCTCTGAGTATCTTGTCATTTGGGGATCATCCAGGAAAAACTAGTTGGGCATCTTTGAGTAAATTCTACAGCAATTCTATTGGGAAGAGTTCCCAGTGTGGTTTGCTGTCAGTTGAGCGCATCAAATAAGGCCACAGTTCCCCAGTTGTTTCTTGGATTCCTTATGAACATTTTCTAACTACTTGGTTTCTAGACAGTGTTAAAATGCTTCATGTTTCCAGTGCAGTGCTTCAAGGAGCTGGTGCATGTTTTCAGGGTTGCAGGAGCTTAAAAGCCTTGCAGAAATCTGTACTGAAGAAATACTGGGCAAATGAACTAGTGCTTAGGAAGCAAGAAATGCTGCCAGTTTCCATGGATCGGTCTTTCCCTTTTCTCATTTTCTGTGGAAGAAAAATGGAAGTACAAAACAGTTCCCAACTCTTCTCTGGTTTGGCTGAGAAAAAGCCAAGAGGGAGATGTCAGTAAGTAAATACCCAGAAAGAGGAGATGTAAGTAATGGTTGACGGGAATAAAGCACTGAAGAACTCTAAAAGATCAAATTCCTCCATAAGCCTCTGCCTTTTGGTTATTGAAGCTCCCATGAAAGCTTTAGATTGATCTCTTCTGTGATGTGCATACCTACGTAATCCCTGCTATGAGCTGATGAACTGCCAGAAGTGTTCTCCAGCACCTTTTCCAGCTTTTTGATTGAAGCATTAGAAGAGAGTGGCCTTAGTGTCAGGGAGGGCATCTGTTTCTATTGTTAGCTATTGTCCTATTTGTTGTAAAATATGAAGGAATTAAGTGTTCTCAGGAATTCTGCCCCTTGACATTCTGTGGAACTAGGCTAACAGAAGTATACTGCAGCTTCTTTCTGAAGAAAGCTAGATGCACATGCTGCATTGTTCCTATGCTCTGTATGTCATGTGTCTTTTTTCTATTTTGAAAGCGTGAGAATGAAAAAAAGAAAGTGAAAAAGCTGGTAGAGTTGAAACGCCCAGTCGAACTGCGTCTGGATCAGGAAATGAAAAGAAACATTGAACTGCAGAAAGACTGTGAGAGGTATGGTTTCTTAGCATGGTGAAGTGTTACTGGACTTCAGTGTTCAAATAGGTGTACATAATGGTTTGTGAGCCAGTTCAAGACTAATCTTGCTTCTTGCCAGGCACTTCTGTGCGTGAGCCTATAGTTTCCCATAGCTGCCAGAAGAAAGGGAAAGGCAGGTTGCTTTGTACTTATACTGTGGGGAAGGGAAGTCTTTCAATCGTCTTTTCACATGACATTTGGACCGTCCAGGTGATTTGCAGCACAGGAACGCTGTTTTTTCTCAGTAATTCCTAGTTAATGATGAAGCAAGCCATGCCTGTGCTGTTTACATAACAGTATGTGGAAGAGGATGGTTCTTCCTTGTGCCTTATTGGGGTTTTTTGACCAATCTGTGTGCAGGTTGAAGAGGCTTATGAGC
Organism: Psilopsiagon aymara; assembly: GCA_024733675.1. Classification (NCBI taxonomy): domain Eukaryota; kingdom Metazoa; phylum Chordata; class Aves; order Psittaciformes; family Psittacidae; genus Psilopsiagon; species Psilopsiagon aymara. The sequence goes on along the minus strand of JANRGW010041114.1, from coordinate 16,325 downwards.
AAAGCTATGAAGAAAGTAAGGGTATTTGAGGAGAGAGAAATGGAGTCCCAGCTTAATTGGCAGGGAGAAGTGAAGAACAGGTATTCTGAAATGGTCAATGAACTTGGTAGATTAAGAGCAAAGGTGAGTTTTGGTTTGTTCTGGTTTTATGGTGGTGGCGTTTTTCCTCTTGAAACCTGTGTTATTCCTTTCCTATACTACTATTCTCCTTGATGGGTTGTTTGGGGTATTTTTCCTTTTTTGTTTTTTTTTTTTCCCCTTTTGTGGATGTATTTTGGAATTAATTGACCTTTCTTGATGCTCATTCTACTATTCCAGTAATAGATGACTATAATACTGGTAGTGATGAATAAATAATGCTATGATGAATAAAGAAGAAAATGGTCTATGCAAGCCAAAACTGGCACTAGGGCTGGCAGGGCCGTGGAGCAGTCCCATAGGTCCTTACCAAGCAAGGCAGAGCAGGCCCCATGATAGCAGGCAGGCTCCCTATGAGTGCAGATTGCCAGTCCAGTCCATAGGGAAAGGCAGGTCTGCTGTCCTACCAGTTTGTCATGTCCGTGGCTGAGGGTCAGGGCTGAGAGCAGTGAGGCCTGGCACAGGCCTGGCTGCACCTTAAGGCTGCAGCAGCATCTTCAAGGTCTCATGGATGAATCCCTTCTCTGGAAGAGAGGGGAGTAACAGTGCTGCGAATCAAACAACTGTAGGAAGTTGGCTTTGCCCAAGATCAGCCCCTGAGCCCTTTCTTAGGCACAAGCTGGGCAGGAGACAGTTCAGGTTTTGCTTTCCTAAATGGTATCGTTGTTTCCCAGGACAGCGTGTGGAACGTGAGGATGCTATCAGAAGTTATGGGAAAGCTGTTCTTGTTTAAAAGAAGTTCCTGGCTTCACTTTAGTTTTAATGCTGAGTTACCGGATGGTAACAATAGTCTTGATGGCCAATCCCTTCATCAGTTTCTGCTCCCCCACTGTCTACAGGTTGGTGACCTTTCCCAGCAGCTGGAGAAAGAGTCTAAAAAATGCATGCAGCTCGAAGCACAAAATTGTGATTTGCGGGAAGAGTTGTCCACCATACGTGAGAGCCATGAAAAACTGGAGAAGAGCAAACGCCAGCTGAAAGAAGAGGTAGCTAACCTCAAACATCATTTGGAGACTGACATGGTGGATCGCAGCCGGATAGAGCAATACAAAAGAGAGGTAGAGGAACGAGCCACACAAGAAATAAGACAAAAGCTAGAAGAAGTCAATCTGTTTTTGCAGGTAAGTGAATTTCTCACATGTGTCTGTGGTTTCTATTATAGAATTCTGTTATGGTCATCATTTTCTAGTATTTTATTTTTGGTGCCTGATTCCATGTATTAGTGCTGTCTTTCCTGTAGTGTGGTGGGAGAAGGGAATATGGTTGGGATAGAGTTCTTTTAGGTGTGTGCCGTGTGCCAGTAGTTCCTTGAATTGACAGCTTGCCCGAGGTAGATTTCCATTTTACAGGTTTTGGGAAGTATCGCTGTACACTGTCATAGTGCTAAATTACCTCATGGTATTTCCAGGGTTCTGCCTTGATGGTTGATGGTAGTGAGGAGGCACGCTTGCCTCACTGAATAAAGCTGGGCCCCTAAAATTCAGAATGTGCAATTGACCAGCGGAGAGAGTTCTCTTTTTTTTTTTTTTGTGGTTGTTGAAAGTGCATTATCTGCTTCAGACACAGGCAGTTTCCCAGGACAGATTAGAACAAATCAGAGCCAGTCATCATGCTTCTCTGACAAACCAGCTAAAGCATAGAATAAGAGATCTTGAATGTGAATTGGACAGGATAAAAAATACCCAACAGGATGGTATTTTTCAACAAGAATCCACACATGCAGAAGCGGAAAGGTACAAAGAGCTATATCTGGAGGAATTAAAAATCAGAAGACGCCTAGGAAATAAACTGGAAAGGTGAGTGCATGCTTTTTTTCAGTGGTAATAAGATACCACTTTTTCCTCATGCATTTTCCTCCTAAAATCCCTCTCCTACAACTTGTCAACATTATGCATGTAAGCATAAGATGGCACATTTGTTAGGAAAGTACCTTCAGACCCTTCCCCTTCATTAGAGCTGTCTCTTTAGTGCCTCAGCAGTACCACTGATTGTGGCATTAATCGGGCATCTTTTAAGCTCATTGAGTCTTTTTGTCAATCTCTAGTCATCTCCTCTTATTCTGGGTATGGCAGAAAAGATAAAATTCAGGTCCCTTATTGCTTGAACAAGTATAGGCCTTTCAGAGAACAGAATTTGAATCTGTGAAGCAAAACAATAAAAAAAATAAAAAAATCTTTATTTCAGCAGCATGTCTGAGGTTTGAGCTCTCCTTGGGTGAAGGAGGGTAGCCCAGAGTTTTCTTACACAGGGGATGTACCTTTCAATCCTAAGTGTTGGTAACTCTTGCTGCTCCTTGCAGGTAGTGTCACTTCTTAGAAATAAGTCCCAAAAAATCCTCAGATTCTCTTGTTTTGGATGCTCTTAATCCCTTTCTTTCAAAAGTAGAATAATAGTCATAGACCTGGAGGGTAACTTTGCGGAAGTGTTACTACCAAAGATGACTCTCTGTGTATATTTCTTAATGTTTCAGAGCTAATGAGAGACTAGCAGAAGCCAATGCTAAACTCCTTCAGGAGCGCTGCAGAAACAAATCTTTATTCACAAGCAGCATTGTCAGTGGAGGTCTGGCTGAAAGTCCAGTTCAGTATGCGGCTGAACTGGGACATCTTGGCAACAGTTTGACACTGAACAGAAGTCTAAGTCTAGGAGGAAGCTTCCTATGTCCAACCTGGAATGCATTGTCATCAAGAAACAGGGTTGAAGCCTATGTGGCTAAGGTAAGCATTTTGAAATAGTGTTCTCAACTACTGCTAAAGCAAAGTTATGCTTTTTAGCCTAAAGTTAGAATCCATGTATAGGTCCAGACCATATGGTCTAATATTTCAGAACAACGGCTAATGATCCAAACAGTACACAGCAAGAGGTGGTAGGGATGAAGACTTCTTGTCATCAAAGTTACACGAATTTCCAGGAATGCTCAAAGACCAGCAAATACTGAAATCTGAATAATGAATTGTGTAACTACGTTCTTTAAAAAAGGAACTTCGTTCAAGAATACTGTGGCATAGAAAGTATCTGGCTAAGTTCTTCATTAATGTATAGTATGTATGACCTATTTAAACCAGCTAACTTTATGATGAGTGCAAAATCCCATTAGACATCTTTCTTTGGGACATATTTTCCTTCTTCACTGATCTTTATTCTAGCAGTTTTTTCACTGGAACTTGTTTTAGAAGATTAATCCCAACAAAGGATGCTTCATAAATACAATGATATGAACGGGATTGCTTAAGCTTACACCACAGTGCTGGACATGTACTGTGCATAGAAGGCATTTGGTTTTGTAGTTCCTGCTATGTGTTGTTTCAAGAAAAGGTAAAATTAGCTGCTCCTCAGGAGGTCTTCACAGGTTTCTAATTTGGAAAGAATGCTTTTAAACGGTGTGCCTCCAAACTGCACCTTGTTTAAGGATTAAAAACCCCAACCACCCAACCACAAACATAACAAAGCAGTATACATAATGTGTGGCAGTGTTAGTTACAAAGATGAGCTTTCATGTATCGCTGTGAATGTGTTTTTGGTCAGAGAGGTGGACATGCATTACAGAAGAAACTTGGAGGCAGTTAGTAGTGTAGTATTTGCAGGGGCTATTCTCCATGCAAGCAGTAGAAAGGAGACAAGATTTTGAGGGGACCACCTGACAAGTGAAAAAAGGAGAAGGCCAGGCAAAGGGACTAGAGGGGTGGGGAGCAGGGAACAAGTAAGGAAAAGAAGGGACAGGAAGATGGGAGCAAGTTGTTAAGAAAAAGGCAAGGAGGAAACCATCCTACTTTTGGGGAAAAAAAGGCTGCCTAGTTTAAAAGTGTTAACAGCTGTGCCTTTTTTGAAGAATAATAATAAGCGGGGAAAAAAAAGTAAAGGGAAAGAAAGTAAGAGTAAAGTGCTTCTTAGCTGAATTGCAGTAACATTCTTCAGGTGGGCCTGTCCACTTTGATTTTCCAGAAGAAATTGGAACTGTCTGGGTATCTCAAAGTTTTGTCAATATCAAGATACCTTTAGTGGTTTACTAGCTTTCCTTAAATGTATTGCAGCAATATTTTGAAAGGCTATTTCACAGCTGATTGGTTTTATCCGGTTGCTAATACATGCAGATGCATATTTCAGATGGGTATATAGGCTGCTTCAACTTCCTTGTGAAGTGTGATTCCCAAATCTACTTGTGAAAAACATTTGAGCTGATTCCAAGGAAAACCATGCATTAGATCTGAGAATGGTGATACTGTTCTTACTCATTGTGTCCTGACTTCAGTTTATTTTCCGAGCATGTCTCTCATATTTTGTGGTAGATTACTATGCTAGGTAATGCCTTTAGGATTTGATACTGTATTTTGAGGTATCACTTTGAAGGTTTAAAAAAACAGAACCAAAAATGCCCATCAGCCTTGAGCAGAATCTCAAGGAAGTTGAACAGTTACGTATGACATTTTCCCAGTCTCCAGTTACTGATGTCAGCTGAGGGTTTGTTTGTTTGTTTGGGAGCTTTCTTACATACCTGAATGTCTCCTTCCTAGTGCAGTTTTGTTAGTAGCACTCAGTCCCTAGAAGTTGTCTTTGATCTTGTTTACAAGGTACAGACACTTAGTTTGTTGTCAGCTGAGCTGAGAATAATTTACTCTTACTATACGCAGTCTGTCTGAAAGAATTAGCTTTTAATTTTAATATAGTATTAAATTCTAAAGTTTTCTTCCTTGAATGAAGATGAATGGTTGGACTTGATGATCTTAAAGGTCTTTTCCAATGCAGTTGATTCTATGAATAAAACTTGCTAAATGCTCAGAGAACTCACCAATTTCCTACCATTTCTACCAGATTCTCTTAAGAGAAAGCTAGAAATCTCAGCATGCCTGTTTTCCCTCAATCAAAGCTGCAAGTTTGGGCTGGTTTCTGGGACTTAAAATTACTGGTATGAATTTATCCTCCTGATACTAAATCCAGCTGCACATCCTTTTGTGATATTTCTTGCAATTGCCAGTTAGGGAACAACTGAGACTAATTGTAATCACAAACTCTGTGTAACCCCAGGTCACAGTTTGGTATCTTCAGGCCAAGAGTGCAGTTCAGTGTATTCGGGCAAGTCTTAAAACCTGATCTTTTTCAGAGTCCTTCAGAAGTGCAGTAGTTGCTGAAGGACATGCATCTAAGTGGGTATTTCACTTGGAACTGCTGGTTTAATTTTACTCAGCTGGGTGCAGTATGTCATTAACAGTGTTTAAAGCAATACTATATCTCTAAGGAACTGAAAGGAAGGATTCTTAACATGTATCTTAAAAAAAGAGGATTCAATTGGAAATAAGGCAGGAAGTAACAGAAGGGGAAAACTGCATATATCCCTCTGCCGATAGTAATGGGTGCTGAATGTCAGTTTCCAAATGCAAAATAACCAGATGCTGTTATTTCTGCAGGAATCTTGTACGATTCTGGAGACAGGAGGTAACAGGAGGAAAGAATTAAGAAATGACAGTTTGTTTTGAAGTGCTTTGTTCGTTGTACTCTGCTTTTGTAAGCACTTTGCTGCTTAATACTCTGCCTATCAGATTGTTTAAAGATGGAGGAGTTTCTGTGATTTTAAGGCTTTTCTATACTTCACTGTTCGCTTCAGTTATGCCTCCAGTTTTTTTCCAGTAACCTGGTTCCCTTCTACTGAATTTGTCTTGCCTTTAAATTCAAGCTGAGCAGTGCCTTCTTGGATGGAGATTACAAATGCTTATGCCAGCAAAGCTCATAATCACAGGGAGTTAAGGAGCTTAAACTGAAGTTTGTCTCAGGTAGTCCTCGTGCACTTCTTTTTTTAGTCAAAGCTCTCTGTACAGATTTGATGTTTCTCACAGTAACTTCCTCAAGGTGAGAAAGACTATCTGAGGTAGAGGACGTGCCCTTCTTAAGAGGAGGATGTTTGCGTAAATTTGGTTTGTGCAAAAGCTTTGAAATAGCTTCTGGGGCAAGGAGGTGAAAACATTTCACACTATTATTCAAAATGCTGGTTATACATTCTTTATACAGCTGTTGGAAAAAGCATTGGTATATGAATGCTGGTTGCAAACAAGAGGAAGAAGTGCTCCTCTAGCAGATGGAAACAGCTGCTTCTTTTAGACATAACTAAGGAATGTGGAGTTTAAAGGCTTGAAAGATCAGTTTTCCTAAATTGCTACTTAACATAATGGATAATGTCAGTGATTATGCATATAGGCATATATTTTGTGGCGAGCCCAGTAAAAAATGAGCATTCTATGATTTTTCTTATTTTTTATTTTTTTTTTTTTAGAATAAAGAAATGTGTTCCATTACAGTATAGCCCCTTTCTCCTTATCAGATACCTATGCTACAGAAATTAATAACCTTGAAATGGAAGCGCAGAAGTGTCTTGAAAAATACGAAAATGTTCATATTGACACAAGGTCATTAACCAGAACCCCAATCTCATGCAGATGTCTTTGGTTTTTTATGTCTTTTGGCTTTTGTTTGTTGTAACTTTTATTAGCTTTTATTGTATTTTTAATTTTGTTATTTTAGGAATGAGGAATTTTAATGAGTCCTTTAACACAAGGACTTTAAAAATTCCATGCATGTAATTACAAGCAGTGACTGTAGCGACTAGCAGCTCATTATGTTCTGGAAGGAGGATGGCTGTAATTTGTTTCATAGTAAGATTTGTGTCCTAAGAAGGATGTTATGTATGTATTGCCTGTCCTTTACAGGAGTAAAATGATCTTAGATGTCTTCTGATGATCTGGTCTACTGACTCCCAAATTGAGCATGAATTGGTGTCTAACCATCCAGAACTAAATTGAGTCAGATGAAACACAAATAGGAGGGACTGCTGGTGTCCTGTATACCATAATTTTGGAACTGCTGCCTTAGTCCATAGACCAAGGCGAGGAATATATGCTGCAAGTGCTGCAAGGAGATTTTGAGACTGGAATTCTATTGTGAGGTTTAATAAATAGCAGACTTAAATCCTAATAGCTGTGCCAAAGACTGTTGAAAATGAATGTGTGTCTTGAAACACAAAATAATAGTGAATTCTGCTAGCTGCAATCAGTGTGAATTAGTGCATTTGTGAAACCAGCTTTCTTAAGTAACATGAAAAAGGGAATGTCTGCTTCCTACTCTCTCTCTCTCAATTTCTGTTGCTTTTCTGATTTTGTTTTCCATCTGCTCTCTTTTATTGTGCCAGTATTTGTATTGTTAGCTTTTTTACTTGCTTCATTAACATATAGGCGATATTCTTATTTCTCACTGAAGAGTCTTGAACTTAAGGTCATTTATTTTTCTTCTTCAGCTCCTTAACCAAAAATCTGTTCTTTCTTCTCTGCAGCCAGATATGTGACAAGGTTTGTAGCCAGTATTGTGTAATGTTGGGTGGTATTTTATACTAGAAATGTTTTGTCTATTTATGCTGTTAGGTTTCAATTAAAACTTACTGATACATTCACATTTTCCTAATATTTTTAACATGTTAGTTTGTCCAAGCGAAAGAAGGACTCCTGTAGAGTACTTTGATGTTCTATGTATGTGTAATGTTATGGCTTCTGTGGTAATTAACCATCTGTAAGATGACAGTGTATGGATTTCATCTGTTATGATGGAACTTCTTAATCTGTATGAGTATGCTGGTTTATCCTCCTTGCCAGTTCTGATATTCGGAAGGCACTTGGTAGTTATAGTGGCTGTGTCTGAAGTACCAGTACTGTTCTGAAGTTGGATTCCTAATCTGAGTATAATCTCACGGAGTCTTACAGGATCCTGCTTATTATTCTGCTCTCAAGCAACCCCTGTGGGTAATTAGTAAGTCAACACCACTTTCTGGAAAAGAGTTCTTGAGAAGGTGACGGCTGCAAGGGAAACCAGTATGTTGGCAGCCTGCAGAGATGTGCAGAATGATTAGCAGTACCTGCTCGGGAGCTTTGGGATAGTCAGCTGTGATGCTTTTTCCAGGAGACTTAAAGGGGAGGGGAACAGTGGAGGCAAGTTTGCAGTCCTCAAAGTTGTATTTTGCCTGGCTCTCACTCACTTGTCAGAAATCAGTGTGTGTTGGCTTCCGCCTACTTCTCTTTCCTCAGATGTGGATGAAAATCACGAAGATGTTAATGTAGTAAGTAAGAGGAAAATAAGATCTTTTTCTTTATTCATCCACACATGGTGTGGAGGGTTCTGTGAACCTTCTGATCATTGTGAAGGTTCCAGAAACCAGGGAAGGTGGTTTCTTCTGACACTTCAACTCCTATTGCTTTGCTTAGGATTGGTCCTGGATCATCTTTGGATCTAGGCATTAATTTTCCCACTTTTTTCCTTGCTTTTTTTCAGCGTGTTGAGTACATTGTACAGTGTTTTGGTTCTTCTTTTGTTGTAGGTATGTTGCTACATGAGCCTGCTCATTTCATAAAATACATAAATACCCCCAGGGATTCAGTACTAAAATCAGAGAATCACAGAATTGGTGAGGGTAGAAGGGGCCTACAGAGGTCATCTCTTCCAACCTCACCCCTGCTCTGTGGAATTTCCCCTATTTAGATTTGTGCCCATTCCCTTTGTTCTTTTACTTGGCAGCACTGAGATTATGATTACATCTTGTTTACTTCCCCCCACCAGGTATTTATGCACATAAGTAAGGTCCCCCTGAGCTTTCTCTACTCCGGTAAAGAAACAGATGCAGCTTTCATCTTCTCCACATAACTCACGTAGTCCAAGCCCTTCAGCGTCTTCATGGCCACCATAGGCATGGAAGCTGTATGGTATCTGTTTTGAAATTCACTTCTGTGTGTCACAAACTCGATGGAAAAATGCAGGAGTCACAAGTATCATCAGACGTAAGCAACAGCTTATAGTGCTTGAACTGTGACTCTCAAAATACCTGATTTCTTCTTATGAAGATTTTGAAGTCGGAATCATAAGTGAGAGTAACTTAATTGGTGGCAATAGCTACCTACTAGGGAAGAAAGGAGAAGTGCTTCTTTCTAGTGATCAAAGCAGATTTTGGTTACATAATAAACCGCACAGTACTTGCTGAGTAGAAGCTGTAGGTGGTTATCTTTGCTTATTACAAAGTTCACAAGAAAAAAATGATAGGTTTTTATATGTTTCATGGTATTTACAATAACAGAAGAATCCTGGCATGATCTGTAGGAGCACTTTCAATTCACAAACTTAAAGTGGAAAAAAGAATATTGGCATATTTTTTTCTATGCAACAGTATGTGTCAGTTCTTTGGCAGCTGCTGCTGTATCCCTACTCTTAAAAATTTACAGAAGACAACTGGATTTGTCCCTGTGGATGGCATTTGTTACATATCTCAGCAATTAGCTGACATTCTGCTCAGGTATTTGGTGCTGGACTTTAGCCACACCTTCATGGTAATAACTCCACTTTGTATTTTTCCTGTATATTTTTTAAATGCCTAGTCAAAATCCAGCTGGTGAGTTGCAGATTGTTGTGCTACGGTTAATGTTGCTCAGAAGTGCGAATGCTGCAGCCTGGCTGATCAGGAGGTTCTCTTCATTGAAAATCAAACCTCTAACCCCTAAACAAGATGTTTCTATTTGGAATGATTTTTTTTTTTTTTAACTTTTATCATGTTCTCTATGTGTTTTAACAATGTTTTAGAAGTTTAATATTACAAAAATGTAACTTAATATATTAAGTGTATGTTTTCTGTATGATTCTAGGTACGGCAGGAACTAGATGAAAAAATTTCTAAAGAACTTGAACAAGGTAATGTGTCATGTTAGGAGTATTTTTAAGGAAAAAGAGGACTGTTCTTAACTCATGCCGATACTTGACAGCTCAAAAGCTGTCAAGTTCCCATGCTAAGCACAGAGTTTTTCTGCTAACTTTCCAGTTTAGGTGTCAATGTGAAAACCTCCTGCTTACCACAATATTATGTAGAATGTTACGCAGTTGCCTGAAAAGTAACAAGAACAAAGAAAACTAACCTGTTTGTCACAGAGATACACTGGCTTAAGCAGAAGTCACCTTTCACTAGAGTTAATCCTCAAGCACATCAAGCATAAAAGAAGCCCTGAGATAAGATTCTGTAGATTTCAGCCATCGCTTCTCCTTCCGTGTACATTGTTTGCATTCAGCACTAAACCATACCAGACACATTCTCTGCTGTTAGATCTTGATTTTTGTGTAAATTTATAGCTTCTATGTTGCCACCTGTTTTGAATAAGCAAGAATAATCTAATCAATGTCAGAAGATACCCTTCCTTTATAAAAAGATCAATAAGTAATATTTAGGCAAACATAAGATGAGTTGAATGCTTGTAATACATAGCATAAAACATGCTCCATAATATGAGGCTGGATGTCTGAAGATGAATTCCACCTACTTCATGAGAGCTGTTCCTTCAGGCTCATGGCTTTGCAGTGGCTGGTACCATTTTAAACCAGGTAGACCCTAAAAGAATTTCATTCTGTTCCTGTGGTTTTAATTATTTAGGGTGTTCAGCTGTACCTTTCTAGCTCTTCACATGTGTCTAAATGGACACAAAGCCATTGCATTACATCCACATGTATTATTTTGAACATAATTTTGCATCTGCTAGGAATCATGGAGTGAGTTTGGTTTGGGGACCTTGGGAAAAGATGACTGGAGAAAGATGGCAAAGGCAAGTTTGCTTTCATTGAGTATGTGTTTTCATGGAGGAAAGAGGGTTTTCCCAGGGCAAGTTATAAAGACACTCCTCAGAGAAGGTGCCAGGCTGGGAAATGTGGCCTGGCTGGACTGCAGAGCAAAGGTGTTTGCATTTTCACAGGCAGATGCTTTAAAAGTTTGCCACAGTGAATGCAGAAGCTGTTTTTTAGGAGTAGTGTTCCAGTAAATCGCTGGTTTGAATGCTTAAGGAAAATGGATACTTTAGGTTGAAGAGGTCTGCAGGGGGCTAAACTTACCACTGGTTCATGAGCAGGACTCTTTGTGGATCCCCTGAGATGTTAAGTGTATAGCTCTGGAATTTCTTTGACTAGCTTTAGAAATAACATTGACTGATAAGCAAAGATAGAAAAAAATGTTTCTCCCTTTGTGCCTAGCCTTCTCGTTGTTGTGTTTCCTTGGAAGTTTTTAAATCTCTTTCTGGATTGCAGTTTCTACAGTTACCCGCAGTGTTTTCACAGTAATGTCTTTGGCCCTGTCTACTGTGAAAGTAACACCAGGTATCTTTCTCTTTTCTCCCTAGCCACTGCTGAGCTTGAAACTGGGTCTGCTGGAGCTTCTCCCATGATACCTACTGATAGTTCTTCAAAAAATGTCAGTGTTGTTGATCAGGATCCCCTCTGCAGGGCAATACAGGAGTATCGTGATGTTTTAACCAAAAATTGCTTAATTTGAATAAAATGCTATGGAAAAGCTCTAGAAATAAATTTGTTTACGTAATGCATCTATGGTTTCCCCTCCCATGGTACAGATGTGAAAACATGTTTATTGCACTGTGTCTATTTTCTACTAAATGGATGTCAAGCACACTGCACTTACCTGTTGGTTTATTGCTGCATAGCTGTTTTGTTTTGCATCTACAGTAAGAACCACATCTATTATTTTTTACAGATTGACTAACCTCGATTCTTGACAGAACTGCCAAAGTGTTTCTTATTTACATAGATGTATTATTGTACTCCACTCATGTTCTGCGTTTTAATAAAAGAGCTCCCTTTATTCTGTTTAATCCTTTCATTCTATGTGTTTTTAATGTTTTCAGTGTTATTTTGATGCTTAGGATATTATTCAGTGTGCTTTGAGTGCACGGCTTCAATCCTACTGTGCAGGGAATATTTCTGCTGATAAAGTTTTACCAGTGTTAAAGCTGGAAAATAGGGCACTTTACATTACTGTCACTTGATGCACCTTAGGTTTAAAATTACTGGGAATGTATAGTAGTGCCAAGGAAGTTATGATGTGATCTGTTTGGTCTGTTTGTTTTGTATCGTAGAACCACAGAATGGCTGAAGTTGGAAGGGACCTCTGGAGGTCCTCTGGTCCTAGTACCTAGTACTGGTTGACTAGGACTACTTTGGCTTTAGAATATCTCTAAGGTAGGAGACTCCACAGCCCCCACGGGCAACCTGTGCCAGTGCTCACCCTCCATCACAGTAAAGAAGTGTTCCCTGTTTTTCAGACAGAACCTTGGTGTTTCATTCTGTGCCTGTTGCTTCTTACATTATTGATGTTGATTTTGGTATGACAAATTGCTGCAGCTTTAAACATTCACAGGTTCTACATCAACACCTGTGGTGCACCTGAAGCAGTTCATATAGGGTAAAAAAGGAATCAACTTTCAGTCTCCTTAGTACTTTCCGGAACTCATATGTTGCAATGGCTAATCTTTTTGTCACTGCTAGCAGCTGATATGGTGGCTATAGCCCAAATATTAGCCAGTCCTGTGAGACCGCTGGAGGGGAGGGGTTGCTTCCAGAGGGAACTTGATAGGCTCAAGAGGTAAGCTAGTGCAAACTTCATGAAATTCAACAGTGCAGACTGCAGGGTCTTGCACCTGGGTCAGGGCAATCCCAGTCACAGCTATATGTTGGTCGGAGAAGTGATTCAGAGCAGCCCTGTGTAGAAGGATTTGGGGATGTTGGTCAATAAGAAAATGAATGTGAGCCAGCAGTGTGCGATCGCAGCCCAGAAACCAATTGTCCTGGGCTGCATCAAAAGGAGCATGGACCAGCAGGTGGAAGCAGGTCATCCTGCCACTCTGCTGTGCTCTCATGAGTCAACTGGAGTATTGTGTGTAGTTCTGGTGTCCTCAGCATAAGAAAGGTAAGGAGCTATTGGTCTCACTAGATCGGAGGGGCAGTACAAAGATGCTCGGAGGTCTTGAGCACCTCCTGTTTGAAGATAGGCTGAGAGAGTTGGGCTTGTTCAGCCTGGAGAAGAGAAGGCTCAGGGGTAACAGTACAGCGGTTTTCCAACACCTAAGGGGGGTATACAAGAAATCTGGAGAGAGAATTTTTTCAAGGGCAGTTAATGATAGGACAAGGGGGAATGGCTTTAAATTTAAAGGGGGTAGATTTAGAACAGACACTAAGAAAGTAATTTGTACTATGAGGGTGGTGAGTCACCAGAGCAGATTGCCCGAAGAAGCTGAGGCTGCCCCATCCTGGAAGTCTTCAAGGACAGGTTGGATGAGGCTTTAAGCAGCCTGGTCTAGTAGAAAGTGTCCCTGCCCATGGCATGTAACTAGATGGTCTTTAAGGTCCCTTCCAACCCAAACCATTCTATGATTTTTATGATGTTTGTGTCAATAAAACAGATTTACTTTTTTCAGGGAGATTTCTGTTGTTGCTGAAGATTGACAGTTGTCATATCCTGTCTGCAAAAGTCACCACTGATCTGGTGATTATAGTACAAGGTCCCAGTTCTGGAAAAGTAAGAGTGGTTGTACTTAGATGAATTGTGACTGGAAAAATTTTGGGGTTTTACCCAGTAATTCATAGAGTTAACAGGCAGTGAAGAAAGCAATGAATGCTACTGTGATACTGTTCCTTTTAAGAAAATATGGTTTTTGTGAAACTGATACTCTGTATTTAATTCCAGATATTTTGTTTCAACTTGATAATTAAACTTTGTAATCTAGTACATGTCCTTGTTTATTGTTCCCCTTCTTGACTTGGCTTTTCACACCTTTCCCTACCCAATAGAACTCTCCAGAGCTCTCCTGCTCACTTCAGCTCTTTTCACAGCTGTATCTTCAGCTTGTTCTGGAGGCCAGGCAAATGCCCAGCACACATTTGTCTTTTTCCTCTGGGGTGGCTTGAAGCACAGTTATGTTAAGATTGTGGACTAAAGTTGAGGGATTGCTAATAATAAATTCCAGACTTCCTGTATTTCAGAGCAATCCTCCTTGTGGTCTGGGCAGGAGGTAGCCAGTTAGCTTCTGGTAGCTGTGCCTGTCTGATAGCCTTCCATGATGATGTGAGTAATTCAGTGGACAGAGAGCAGTGCTTACTGCTTCCTTGACTTTCGCAGGGCCTTCTCTTTGTAAACTTCTGATCTCTTTCCAAAGAGAAAGCAAGTGTGTTTCTAAATTTCTTTGCTAAGATGTGATAGAAACCCTTTTACATCAATAGCTGCAAGAGGACTGCTAGATTGTTTCAGAAAATCTCAGTATGCCAGTTGCTTTTTTCTCAAGAGCAAACGGTGTAAGAAGGTGTCCACATTTTGCTGTCCTCCAAATGATGCATTGAATTGTAGCCACAAAACAGTTTTTTCATTGTTGTTCTTTGGCAGAGTAGTAGCTTGAAAGATCAATTAAAGGCTGTTTGAATAGTGCTACCATAGCACTAGTATGCCCACCCAATGAGGCTTGAGACTTCTGAAGTACCCAGGCATCTGCTGACCTCTGCAGCTCTCACTGCTTCACTGATGCTTTGCTGAGGGAATATAAATCTGGTGTCCTGTAAGTATACTGACCAGCTTTGACATGTTTTCACCTTCCCTTTACCTTAAGGACACCTCTTGCCACCCTTATCTGGGTATAGAGATGAACTTCCAGTTACCTAAACCAAACAAGCTACAAGTTCTGTTTGCCTAGAAAAGCCTGTGGTGTAAATGCTTGCTTACTGCTTGCTGGCTCTCAGAAGTGAAGGTTGTTGCTTGCTGGACAAACTGAACTGAAAGCCAGTGTTGACATTTCACATAACAATAAAAGGAACTCTAGTGAGTCCATTAATTTTAAAGATGTGTTTGTTTGCCTGTTCACTAGAGAGAAAAACCTGTTCTCAAAAGTGGGTACTTGCTGGGAACAGCCCCTGCTACCCTGAAAGTGGTGCCTGCTACCACATCACATGGCAATATAAGAGGTAGCTATCCTGAAACAGAGCTGAATCCTGTTCTATAAAACAGGGAATCTATCTGCTGTGTAGGAGTCTTGTCTTTGATAATTTCTGACTAGGTGTCTGGTCTGCTTACCTAGTGTCTCAGTGCTTGATCACATACTACTTGAACATAGTGGGTGGATGTTGAGGGATTGTTTAATGGAATTTGTTCATGCAATGCAAGCAATACAGACAAATTGCATGTGAACAAGGGAATTTCAGCTTGCTCCTGTACCCCATTGGCACTGTTCTTTGCATTCCAGAACTTTGTCTGTATGAGACAAATAATGCATTCTTCAGCAAGGCTGAACTGTATGAGACCTTGAACAGGCAAATGAAGCCTGCGAAGAGATGTTTCCCACTATCAAACCACAGCTATTCAGACAGATTCCCTTCAATTTCTACCCCATCCACTGCACCTTCAGACCCAGAGAACAGTGTCAGGCAGTCTTCTTCCAGATGAGGTGCAGATCTATTTTCCATACGTAGGGAAAAAACATCCAGCTTCTTGTCTATGTTACGCCTGTCTACCTGTGCAGTAGCAGTGTCTTTTCCTTTCAGGATTCTCCTTTGTAATGAAATACTCCATCACCATTTGCTTCTCTCCAACCCTTTTGGCTCCAGCCATTGTCTGCTTTTCAGCATATTCCGCAAGTTTCTGTGTTTCCGTCCTTCCAAAGCAATTCTTTCATATGCCTGATGTCTTGCATGCTATTAGTAAGAAGAAAGAGATTAGTGGTTGTGATTCAGTCTTGAAAGCTCAAATTAAATTGTTGGAGAAATTGGGAGTCTGAGGCCATTCCAGATACGCAGGAAGGAAAAAAAAACCTTTCTTTCTGAGTCTGCCATCACCACAGTGTCATGGTTTAAGCCCAGCTGGTAACTCAGTACCATGCAGCTGTTTCCTCACTCACCCCCCCTTTCTCTTCCCTGCTTCCAGAGGGATGGGGAGAAGAACCAAAGAATGCAGTTCCCACAGGTTGAGATAAGAACAGTCCAGTAACTAAGGTGTAACACAAACCACTGCTACTACCACCAATAATAATGATAAGGGAAAGAACAAGGGAAAAGAATACAACCACTCACCACCTGCCAACCGATACCCAGCCCGACCCAGCAGTGATCTAACCCTTCTGGGTAACTGCCCCCAGTTTATATCCTGGGCATGACGTGCTGTGGTATGGAATACCTCTTTGGTCGGTTTGTGCCAACTGTCCTGTCTCTGCTTCCTCTCGGCTTCCCCTCCTCCCTGGCAGAGCATGAGGCTCAGAAAGTCCTGGGTCAGACTAAACATTACTTAGCAACAACTAAAAACATTGGTGTTATCAGTGCTGTTCCCAGGCTGAAAGTCAAAACCACAGCACTGCACCAGCTAC
>JANRGW010041113.1:0-25874 GCA_024733675.1 Psilopsiagon aymara | reverse complement strand
GGCCACAAGTCAAAAACACAGTGCTGCACCAGCTACTAAGAAGGAGAAAAATGACTGCTACTGCTGAATCCATGACAAGACCAAACATTCTAAGCAGTAATTGAAAACATCAGTGTTATCAGTGCTTGTTCCCAGGCCGAAAGTCAAAAACACAGCACTGCACCAGCTACTAAGAAGGAGAAAAATTACTGCTGAACACAGGACAATGAGCCATGCTTACCTATCTTGTCAAGTTTTGGTTAAAAATCTCTCTGGGATTTTTTGATTTTGGGGTTTTTTGTTTGTTTTTTATAAAACTGGTAACAGAGACAAACAAGATATCATAACCCCAGTACTGTTCAGGCTTTCTCTCATAGTAACTTTCTTATCTTAAGTTTTCCATGGGCAGCTAGCTGTAAGGAAACTGCTCTTCCTCCATTCCAGCATGAGTAAAACTGAGCAGAACAGAATATTTTCAGTGGGAAGTACCTATAATGAGCATCTAACCCACCATTATCGAGGGAACTGTCCAAATGCTCCTTCAGCACTGATAGGCGTGGGGCATTGACAATCTCTCTAGGAAGTGTGTTCCAGTGTTTGACCACCCTCTCAGTAGAGAAATGCTTCCTAATGTCAAGTCTGAACCTCCCCTAGAGCAGGTTTAAACCATTCCCACACTTCCTATCACTGGATACCAAGGAGAAGAGATCAGAACTTCTCTCTCCCCTTCTCCTCCTCAGGAAGCTGAAGAGAGCAATGAGGACACCTCTCAGACTCCTTTATGTCGAATAGACTGATTCAAAGTTCCTCAGCTGCCTTCAGCGGCTCACCATAGGACATTTCTTCCAACCCTTTCACAATCTTTGTTGCCCTCCTCTGGAGGTTTTCAAGGATCTTTGCAAGCTTCTTAAATTGTAGGACCCATAAGCTCACAGAGTGATCAAGGAGAGGCTGCTCCAACACTGATGACGGCAGTATAATCAACTTTTTTGACCAGCTGACTATGCTGTGTTTGTTGCATCACAGGATGTGGTTTGCCCTCTTGGATGCCAGGGCACACTCTTAACTCTTATTAAGCCTGCTGCTGACCAGCTCCCCCAGATCCCTTCTTCAGGGCTGCTCTCCAGTCACTTGTCTCCCAGTCTGTACCTGAGTCTGGTGTTACTCTATCTAGGCACAAGTACAAGCAAAGATCTAAGCAAGTATTAAGATTTCTTCAAGACTGTTTCAAAGAAGACCAAATAATGTGATCAAACTATCTGTCAGGAAAGTTTAGACTGGCTCACTTTTCCAGAATAGCTCGTATGAACCATCAGGGTACTCCAGAAGGTAATTTAGGAAACAGCTCTATTAAGACTCTCAAGAGGTTGAATAGATTCTATGGCATTTCTACGCCAAAATCATAAAACTAACAGAAACAAATTCATAACTGTATGTCAGTGAAATGCAGATTTTTACCATTCTGTTCCATTAAATTTTGTAGAAAGCTGTCCAAAGAATTGAACAGATATAAGCCAAAGTTAAAATGGTAGATCCCATACACAAAAACATACATATACAAGTCCTCAATAAATGAGGTTTCTATATATCTACAGAATGAGGTTTGTATATGCCAAATATACAAATTAGGTATATTGTCACATACCTAAATATCCACCTTATAGTAGGATCACAGTACTGGATTATAAGACACCAAAAGACCAGGTTAGCCCAATTTGGGCTAACAAGTTCAGAGCGCTTCACTGAACACCTTAGTTTTTTCCTTCCCTTTTTAATCTTAGTTTCATCCCCTAGCCCATAATTTTCAGGCTTTCTCCTGATTACCATCCCTAATTCCATCCTGAATTTGCTTATGCTCTATTAGTTATTTTCTAGTTTTCTGAATACATTCTCAAGACAGGAGAATGCAACAAATGGGTACAAAGAGGCAGAAACCTGGTTGTCAAAGCAAAAAAATATAGAGAAAAGACACAAAAATGTTCATCTGATCACTTATACTGAACAGATTTAAAGAATGACAGCTGGAAGCTATGAAACTATTTTGAATTAATGTACTGCTTCTAAAAAAAAAAAAAAAAAATGAGCAAAACTATGTAATTTAACTGTAGATGCTAATAGGCTTGAGTTGTTTTAGCACAAGGAATATTTAGGTGTTTCCATAGATCACTGCAGAAAAAAATTAATCTCCAGACAGAAAGAGGATTATTTTGGGGTATGGATATTCTGGTGCTAATATCATATTTAACTAAAGTAGATTTTCAACTCCCATGGTATTTTTTGCCTGCATATGGGTATAACGAGCAATCTTGTTCTCTATCCTAGCAAATTAAAAAGCTTAAGAGGAATAAAGTTCTTGTACTCTTAGTCCCTGTGATGAGCTCTCCAGATTCTTGATTAACTCCTTACTTGTTTTGGTTTGAATTCTAATTCTTTGAAAGTGAGAGGTCAGATTTATACATAGAATTTCAAATTATGTTTTAATAAATCCTTGTTCAATTGTACTAGTATTACTCTCTATTGGGAAAAGATGATGTTATTATCAGTACAATGTATTGGCAATTTACACCATTCTGCAATGAACTAGTACATAGCAGTCTCTCTTCCTCAGCCATTTCCACTGATGTACTTCTAGCTTAAGAATGTCCATAATTTATTTGGATCACATCACCTCTGAAAATACTGTTTGCTACTTAACTGTGAAAAATCCCATTATCCACCCTGCCTGACACTGAGGTTAATGTTGATGCTGTTCTCCTGTTAACGGGCTACCCCTTCCACAATCCCTTTACTAATTTCCTCATGTCTAAATCCACTAATTTACCTTGCAGTACTGTACCAAGCACTTTTGACCAAACAGGAGAGACTTTATTTTGCCTACAAAAATCACTACACTTGCTTAACAAAACACTTACCACCACCTCTCCCTACCCCCTGCCAAAAAAGCCAGCAACTAAAAGAAGTTATTTTGCTGTGACATATTTTTCCATTTAATCTCATTTCAACTATTCTTTCCCTCTAAATTTGATCAGGAGTATTGCTTACTCTTGGCCAAGCATCAACAACATAGTTTTTGCCCTTCTTGTTGCCAGTGCAGATTTTTACCTAGCACCAAGTGGTGCTGCAAGGTGCCATCATATGAATCATACTTAGGCAATTTAAATATAAAATTCTCATCCACTGTATGAAATAAAACCCAGTATAATTAGAGTCATCTGCAACTTTAAGGTTATACAAGGTACAACTACAGCTTTAGACTGACAGACAAAATGATTCAGGAACATACATCCTTATTCAGTGATGGAAAGCACAATTGACTGCTTCTAGTTTGGTATGACTTGTGGTAACTAAAAATACCTCTTAGTCAAGCAGGAAGATAGCTGTTAGGTCTCAAGCCACTGAGGTATATTTGGATATCAGGAAATAAACCTATTATGAGTGTAGTTCACCAAAATGTCAGGTTAAAGAACATTTCTAAGTGGCTAAAATTTGTTGCAAAATAAACTTTGAACATCTTTAATGTCTGTTTGTCTTGTCATATTCATCACTATAATTAGATGATCACCTTTGCGCTGCATCATGCTAACTACAAAGAATGGCAGGAAAATTAATATATTCAGCAAAGCTTTATGGTAATTTTCTAAGATCAGTTTTTGAAAAATTAAGTTCATTTAAAAAGTAAAGATTCTTCAAGACACAGCCAGGAATAACTGACACATCCAGTGACTGCTATTAAATTGCTGAATATGGCTTCACTATGCTGCTATGAAATTTCTAGATAAACAGGATCCTAGGAGCTAGAATTTACCAGAAGGAATTTTGCATGCACACAATAATGAAATCTACAGTAGCAGTGAAAATATGTGGAATTATAATCAAGGTGTGAGTTAAGCTAGGATCCCATGTTAACAGCAAAACTGGAGTTTCTGAAAAACTATGTCAGAGAAGTTGTCAGCATTCTGTTCACCACTGTGGGCTCAAGATATAACTTAGTAGGATATACATTTTTTCAAATGGCTTTTCATAGAATTCAACATGACAGGCTTCTGATTAAAACCCTGCACAATTTAGATCCAGGGTGTAACACAGTGATAAATAGAAATGTAACTGAGAGGGGGGAAAAAAAGTATTTCTGAGAATTTTGGAACAGTTCTTCAACTCTGGTTGTTAAGGAGATTCTCCACTGGCTTTTAGCAGCATTTTGTACAGCTTTAACATCTAAAGATGCCCATGTAACAAAGCAGAGAAATGTCAAATACAAGAGTCAATATCACAGCAAGCTGGACAAGGATTAGAACTACTTCAGAAGCAAACTAACTTAAAGCAAACAAAATTCAATATATGTTAGTAAAGTAAAGCTTGAATTAGCACTTCTAGAGAGATGAACAATGATTGAATATAAAGCTGTAGAGAAGGAGTAAAGAGGAATGTTACAAGAAATGGAAAATTAAGATGGACTTTATATCCCTTATCTCTTTGCATCTTTTATATAGTAGAAAAAGAGAGCAAGAGAATGAAATATGCGTAGTGTGACCACAAAACACTAAGCAGTTTCAGATATTTTACATCTGTTTAGTAAATTTCTTCAAGGGGTAGATAGTGGTAGAGGGCCTGACCACAGCAGGTAGGAAAAGATTTATACAAGACTGTACTTTGTCTGGCTGGGGTGGAGTTATTTTTTGTAATAGCAGTCCTTATGGTGATGCGTTTTGGATTTTTGACTAAAACAGCCTTGATAGCAAAACAGTGTTTCGGCTAATACTGAACAGTGCTTGCACAGCAGCAATCTTTTTTTCCCACTGCCCCATACCAGTAAATAGGCTGGGGGTGGGCAAGAGGTTGAGAGGGGATGCAACTGGAAAGCCGATCCAGGCTGTCCAAAGGGATATTCCATGCTATCATGCCCAGTCCTAAAATCTTAGGGCAGGGCAGGAGAGGGGAATGATGGGTAGGTGGCTGTTACTCAGACAGGCTAGGCATCAGTCTATTTGTCAGTGTGGTGAGTGACTGCCTTTGACTTACTTTAATCCCCTTCCTTATAAAACAATCTTTTACCTTGACCCACGATTTTTTTCACTTTTGCTCTTCCTATTTTCTCCCAGTCACACAGTGGAGGGAAGAAAGCACCTGTGTCCTGTTTAGCTGCCTGCTAGAGTAAATTTATATACAAGAAGTAGATGATGTCTCCTCTAAGCAAAATAACAATTAAAAAAAAAAAAAAAAAAGAGAAAGAAGTGAAAGTTTTAGTATATTTAGTTGCCTTTATTCACTCTTGGATAATGCAATTATTTGCCAAATTTGCTTCTCTGTTTCATTTTTGTTTAATGATAATGTTTGCTGATAAAACTTCTAAGGCAGTTAAATAACAAATGCCAGTACCCCTTCCATTTGGAGATGAATTTTTCTAGCTGTAGAAAATTTAATCAGTAACAGAAGAAAGGGTGCAGTTAGCTGACATTTCTTTCAGTAGCAGTGACAGCTTTGAAGAAATATTACTGTTTTCACTTACCTGGGAGTAGTCCTTTTGTCTACTTTAGGACTTCCTGAAGCACACCTGAGAAGGAACGAAGTAAACAGAAGTAGCTAGGGTCATAGATGGCTCTTACACTGCCAAGAGATGTACTTTGTCACCTGCTTAACTTTGTCTTGTTCCAGAAATCCAGTTTCTTAGTCTAAGTGCAAATAATTTCTAAGTTTGCCAACAAATGAAATTTTGAGATGGAACCAAGCTTACTGTCATTTAGATCCAAGACATGACAAAAGCAATTGTCATCTCACTATCAGGAACACATAGCCCGAAGGTAGGGCATGGACAAGAAGGCCTTCTCAGCCTCAAAATATCTAGTTGTTTAACTTTTACATTTTAAGATTTATGTCATGGCACTTGCCTTTGCTCAAGTACAATTCTCAAATTTTTCTGCTGATGTTCCCATTTTGCTTATGCAAAGTTCCTTCTACAGTTACAAAAGGATTGTGATTTTTTCCCCAGGCCTGTAGTGTGGTCC
Source organism: Psilopsiagon aymara (assembly GCA_024733675.1). NCBI lineage: Eukaryota > Metazoa > Chordata > Aves > Psittaciformes > Psittacidae > Psilopsiagon > Psilopsiagon aymara. Next base: position 19,893 of record JANRGW010041113.1, on the reverse strand, counting down.
CAAGTATCTATGATACATCCTTATTATATTTTCAGTGTCAGTCAGAGGTGAAATTATGACTATAAACAAAAAATTAAGTCCCCCAATGAATTTTGTGAGGTTAAGCTGACAACTGCTTTTCATTATATCAGTGTTTTCCTTAGTGCACAAAGAAAAAAGAAACATACTAAATGGGAGCAGATTAGAATGGAAAGACTGAGCTACCTCATTGTGGCTCTTAAAATAATAGTATGCTCAATGGATTCAAATGACTGCAGTCATTTGCATAAAAATATACTTTAATTCTACTAGAGATCATTTTTTTTTCCTCCATTCAATGGCTTTTCTACCTGTTTCTGATTGCAAAAAATAACCCAAATTCAGAACAAAGTCACAGGATTTTTATCACGCAAAGAACTATAATGCAAATAATCAGCATTCTTTCTTTCCTAAAGAAAAACCTCCCTTTGAAATTCCCTTTAAGTAAGCTAAGCTAGCACTGTATGTTTTTGGAAAGTGTTGCCCATATAAGATATAATATGCCAAAAAGTTAATATGAAGTTACTGTAAGTTTGTTACTATTTCATTTATTTCCTGGCTCCTCAGATGACTAAAACCTATTGAAGATACATAAGGCAAGACAGGAAAGTATCCTGTGTTGATATTCTCTTGGCAGATACACATCATCTTGTAAGATTATTAAGCGTACTTTGGAGCAAATCCTGAAGTGAAGAAAGCTCCTCTAAATGTACACTGACAGTCTTAAGAGCAGAATTTGGCTGATAAAATACATTCCAGGTAGCATCTGGATGTGTAGCCTTGACCCATTGTGTAAGTGTGCACATGCTCAGAACTTTGCATATTGTCACCTTACTGAATAGTAGTCGCCTGAGTAATTTATAGTGATGACAAAGATGAATAACTCATACATTCACAAACTCCCTAATCTCGCACTCCACATAACACTTACCTGTGCTACAGTAGTAGCTCTGTCTCAAAACAATGATGTTATCCTATTATCTTAAAAAGAAGCATAAGTTTTTTGCCAGAATACTTTCTCATTATATTTGGTATGTTTATTTCAGTTAATTCACTGAGAATTGGCATGTTTCATGTAAATACTTAACAGTCATTTTTCAGTGATGTTTATCATTGCAAATTAAAGCATAGGACACTTGGTTTTCTGTTTTCAAACAGGCTCAAATTGCAGTACAACATGCAGAGTGATTTAAAATTATTGGAGGTCTTCAAATTTTATAGGCGCCTCAGTATGGAATTTAGAGTACTGCAATAATTTTAAACTGCTCTGCATTGCACAAAGCAATTTAAATTTATTGGAAGTGAAATTTGGAAATGATCAGGGTTCTGAGCATTGCAGCATACGGTGGTTTAAAATTGCAAGAGCATTTTCAATTTTTATAAGCACTTCATTTTAAGATCAGGTCTGTGGACTGGGATGGTTTACATTAAGTTGTTAGAGGTTTTCCAACTTGAACTCAAATTTAAAAAAAAAATAAAAGTTAGAACTCTTCTCAGAATAATCTTACATTATTGTACTTGACCAGAGTCAATATCTAATATAAAAAGAAAAAAAATAAAGCAAACATTGTCCAATCCTGTGAAAGCTATCTCATCCTGTTCATCTGAGAGAAGGCGGTTGCAACATTGTCTTTTGTTTCAATCCCCTGATGAATTTCTTTTTTCTTTCTGGCATAAACAGTAAATAAATGTCAGAAAGGTTTCACCATAGTTTGTGCAGGTGAAATGTTCCTTAACTCAAGATGACAGAGAAATTTTTAAGTAATCAAATGTCACATTTTAAACAAAGGCCTCCAACCTATCAGCTAAGGGATTAAGTTTTAATTGTTCTGATTAATTTCAGAATCATAATAGAACACCTGAGTTTGCTCTTCATTTTTTTTAAGAAGACTGCTCATCTCTGTCTTGGCCTCAGATATCTTAAGCTTCTATCATTATTCCTGATTCTTTCTGATTATGCTTAGTTTTTCCTGGGGAAAGGGGGCAGGGGAGAAATAAGGAGCTGTTGGTTTTGAAAAACAGCCCTAAAGTTTAGCAGCAATTTGAGGCATTGTTTAATTATGTGTGAGATCTTTTAGTGTTCAAAGATTCTCTTTTTAAGCACAGTTTACAAAAACTTAAGGAAGTTTAAGCAGGGAGGAAGCCCAGAGGGGCAGATGGACATGCTCTGAAGGAAGCTGCAGCCCATGGAAAACCCACTGCAGCCTGTGGGAAGGCCTCACACTGAAGCAGGGAGATGTGTGAGGAGGAAGGAGCATCAGAGAAGAGTTTCTGTGGACTGACAGCAGTCCCACATTTTAACTGTCAGCAAAGTAATTTTCTCCAAATCAAGCCTGTTTTGCCTGTGACGGTGATTAGTAAGGGATCTCTGGGTTTTTTTTCTTTCAATACACAAGCTTTCTCAATCATGTTCTTTCTTGTTTTCTACTCCACAACTTGCAGGCTGGAGGTGTGAGGTGGGAACTGAACAGACACATGGGAGTTTGGCTGTTGGCCAAGGCAAACCTACCAAAGCTGGTTGGTCTAAAGCTTCTTCATATAATATTCAGAAAAACAATTACTTCAGCAAGTGTAAACTCTATGGGTAATTTGAAATACCATGCTGCGGAGACTGTCTATTAGCTCAATTACTATGTCTAGAGAACTACATCTAAAGAAATAGAATGGTTTATACTACTGAGGAACGCCCTCCATATTTAAAGCAACTGTAGCTGTATTCTACTATGGCTGGGCAATGCACATTATAGATTTTAGGCCACTCACTAAGATTCTGAAAACTGAAAAACAAATTTTCTTTTCAGTGAAATATTTCTATCAACCTAGACGAAGTGTGATGTGCTAGAAATTTGTAAAGTCAATTTGCTGGTACAAATAAATTATTGCTTCTTCAGGTGGAATATGATATCCGCATTCCCCACCTGCTCCTCCTTGTTGGTGAGAACAAGGTCCAGCACCTCTCCCCTTGCTGGCTGCTCTGTCACTTGGATAATGTCCTACCTCATTATGACTTGGGGATGCTATATCACTAACATATAACTATCACATAATACCACAGTTTCTCCTTTTCTGGGATGACATTTGCAGACTATGTGATGAAGTAGATGAAATCTTTTTAGCAAGTCTAAAGAAGGTCTTCTAAGTGGGGGCTGGTGATGTAGATTCACGCAAGTTCACTTCACTGGGAAGAATATCAATATAGTCTGTGTTCAGAAAGATAAGCTACTGAAAAGGAACAATAAGAAGACCAGGCAGCCAACTATTGCTTTTCTGATTCCTGTCAGAGGTTGGTGAATCAGGACATTAAAGCTGTTGACTGCCACCTGACGTAATCATTGAGTCTCTGAAAGGAGGGGTACAGTGGGTCATGCAATTCATATAGGCAAAACAAAAGCAGAAAGGTGAGAAAAACAGTTTTAATGGAAGTCTGTGTTAAGCTCACTTTGTGGTGCCCACTCACATGAGACAGTTCATGAACTTCTTCAATGTAGATCCTTCCCACAGCTGTTCTAGCATGGGTCCCTTAGCATGGGTCCTTTCCACAGTGTGCCTTCAGGAATGGCCTGTTCCAGCATGGGTTGCCTGTGGGACCACAGGTCCTGCCAGAAAAACTGCTCTGGTGTGGGGTTTCCATGGGCTGTAGCTTCCTTCAGGGCACTCAGCATACTTTGGTATGGGGGTCTCCACATGCTGCAGGTGGAATCTGCTCCATCGTGGACCTCCATGGGCTGCAGGGGGACAGGCTGCCTCACCACAGTCTTCACCATGGGCTGCAGGACCATCTCTGCTCCAGCACCCAGAACACCTCCTCCATTTCCTTCTTCACTGACTTGGTGTCCTCATGATTCTCTCACATTCTACCAGCAGCTGTCATACAGCATGTTTTACACTTTCTTAAATATGGTATCACAAAAGTGATCACAAAGTCACTGCTTGGCTCAGCTTTGGCCAGTAACAGGTCCAGCCTGCTGGAACTAGTTGTGTCCAACATGGGGGTTGCTTCTGGTATCTTCTCACAGAAGCCACTCCAGCAGCTCTCCTGCTACTTAATCCTTGCCACATAAACCAAATACAGAAAAGAACAACAGCAGCAAATAAATAACATCTTTCAGTGAGGTATGGACAGCCTAATCAGGCACATCACTAGGACTACAGAGGCAGGCAATAGAAGATCTGGCAGAACAAATGACAAGTTAAAATCATTCTGATAATTTCTTTTTTAACAAATTTGAAGTGACAAGTCAAACATATGCTGTGTCAGAAATATACATACTGTTGCTGAAAGTTTTTTTTTTTTTTGATCCAGTCCTATGCTCCTTCAAAATGATTTTGTCACAATTTACTGTGATCTCTTTTTTAAAAATAAAACAGAACCACAAATCTTTCTTCTGTATCCTTTCTCTGCCTTTGTCTCTAAAAAAAACCCTAAAAAAACACAAAAAACACTCCCTCTTCTCAAAAAAAGTAGGCCACCACCTCCCCCACCTGTCACACCTATACAGTCAGGACCTTTTTCAGTTAGTCTTTTCCTACTAGAAGTCTTTCTTGGGCATATTTATACCATCTGCTTTAACAACATTATTTGGCAGATTTAATGCCATACGTTGAAATATTTCAGTATATTGTATGTATTAGTTCTCCATCGTACCAATTCACCAGTCTTCTAGCACCTGCACTGGCAGAACATCTGTAATGCAGAACGTCAGTAATGAATCTGTCTTCAGTACTCTACTGTTCTTTCAGAGTCACTGTACAATAGCTTGAGCAAATATTATATGTTTTGGAAATAGTAATGAAGGTGGATATGGAATTGAATTTACTAGTTTTCATTTACTAGAACTCATTTACTGCCTCCTACTTCACTTGTTAGACTGGACATTGATCTGCTGTACAGCATAACTACAGAATAGCTTCTTTCATAATCATAGCAGGTTTTGTTTCCACCTTACATACAGTGAGAATCTTCTTTTGTAGTAGCAAATGGCTGACGATTTATCTTGAATATAACCTCCAAAGTTTAAAATTGGCCTTCTTATCTTCTATTGCAAGACTTAGCAGTATATCAGAGTTTGTTAAATGACGCCACAAATCCCTGTAGTTATATCTGCAACAAAATTTATACATCGCTTGTCCTGTGTGACTACTTTATGAATTTTACACTTTGATTGCACATGCTCATAAAATGCTGACTGAAAAGATTTTAGATTACTTAAGACAGCTACTGTTTCTGAGGAACAGGGGAAGATCGCTGATATAATATATTCTCCCTGCTCCTCAGAAAATCTAATTTTGCTTTTTAAATACTGTTCACTTCCGAAATTGATTACACTCTGCTTTTATTAAGTTACATGGGAAAAAAAACCCAGACCCAAAAAACTTCCTTCATCCACTTTCACTTCTTTAGTTTTGGCTCTTAACAGATGTAGCGTGAGAACTTAGGTGAATGCCCTGTCTGCTCACTTCAGTTTCTCTGGGGCCATAATTATGTTGTGAAATGCCTAGCCTGTATACCAGCTCTCAGCTGGCAAAATTTAGAGCAGTAGAGATATTGTTTAATTAAACTCAATTTTCCTAAATATGGTTTATAATGAAAATACTGACAAGCACTTAAATACAGTGACATTAGGCAATAAAATGGTAAAGCATGCTCATTTTAAAATATGCAGTTAAACATGACCTGCTGTCAGCTAATTCATAGTTCCTGAAAAATCTAATTATGTCAAATAATGATTATGTCAAATTCCAAGTTTTACTTGCATACAACACTTAACACCCCCTCCACATACCCTGCCCCCTCTCCCCGAAACTGGATAGTTTGTTACAATGCACCAGATGACTCCGATGAATCCAAATTCCATGGAACCTAGGACGGAAAAGAATACATAAACATTAGCCACTGAATCCCATGAGATAGATACAAATCAAACACTGAACAGCCCCCAGTCACACCTTAGCATTTTAAGATGCCTTAATTCCTAGGAAAATCTGGAAACAAAAGGGATTGAAAAACAGCTGCACACTGCTTTGTAATACATATTTGGTTTACATTCCCAAATCTCATTTTTCGAAGATGATTTAAGAGGCCAAATTTTTGCAGTCTCTATGCTGATATTTCTTATTTACTGTGGCAGAACCACTCAAATGGAAGAAGGGGAACAGAAAAATAATAGCAAAAAAAATATTCAATTCTTTTGACTTGCAAGAAACTCTTCACTAATCTTACGCCTTCATAGCGGAAGCAGACTGTTCAGGCACGCCATGTGCTTTCAGAGACAGAGGCATAAGTGCATGCTTAGTGTCTCTACCAGCTTGTGACTTAGGCCTATAAAATTCTACAACTCGTAGTGCATACTCTTTCCATGGTTTTGCCATTTTTAGCCTTACCATTCATGTTAAATGCCATCATCCTTGGTTGCAAAGGGCAAAGGGCTAAAGGAAAGCTTAAGAGCATCTTTTTTTGTGTTCTTTTTTGGTGCTTCACTTGGAATAGTGGCCGTTCTTCCTGTATAAGTTAGCACAAAGTAATGAGTTACTAACAGCTAGTGTGAAAATGCTTGAGTCAGTATTTTGGAAAAGACTGGCCTATTCCTTTTCCTTATAGTAAGCACACCAGAAAATCCCAAAAGCTTTAAAAATCAGAAAACATGCATTATTAGAAAATTAAAGAGAACATCTTTTTAACGAGATGAAACAGAATTTGACTAACGATGAAAAAGATACGAACAAAAAGGATTCATACACAATGGTTTCCTCACCCAATGTGAGGGCACATTGTAATGACATGTCCTTACTTCCGGGCTTTTTCTGCTGTGGCAGCCTTTGCATAGCCCAAAGACTTTTTCACTCTGGACCACTGCGGCTTGACTACCTACTCCTTGCTTCAGTCAGTGTCTTCTTCTTTGCTGTCAGAATACCATCTCTTTCCTCTGAACATTTCACTGTCCTGCTTGATTCAGTAAAATGTTTCTCTCCCTGAGAGAACGTAGCTGGTTGCAAATAAATGTGCAATTTCACACTTGCCTATTGTCATGGTTTAAGCCATAAATCACGCAGTTTACTCACTCACTCCCCCCTCTTTCTTCCCCCCCACTCCAGAGGAGGGGGGAATGGGGTGAAGAATCGAAAGAATGTAACTCCCACAGGTTGAGATAAGAACAGTCCAGTAACTAAGGTATAACACAAACCACTGCTGCTACCACCAATAATAATAATGACCAGGGAAATACAAGGGAAGAGGATGCAACTGCTCACCACCTGATGACCGAGCCCTGAACCAAACACTTCCGGGTTCCTGCCCCAGTTTTTCCATCCTGGGCATGACGTGCTGTGGTATGGAATACCTCTTCGGTCAGTTTGGGTCAGGTGCCCTGTTTCTGCTTCCTCCCAGCTTCCCCTCCTCCCTGGCAGAGCATGAGGCTCAGAAAGTCCTTGGTCAAACCAAACAGTCTAAGCCATAACTATAAACATCGGTGTTATCAGCATTGTTCCCAGGCTGAAAGTTGAAAACACTAGCTACTAAGAAGGAGAAAAATGACTGCTACTGCTCAATCCGTGACACCTAGGTAAGATGAACTGGACAGTTACACTTTTGCATATTATACAAATATTCCCCCATGAACCAAATTAATTAAATAAATAAATAATACCCCTAAATTAAGACAATATCTAGCCATCATAGTTTCTTATGTGAAGCTATCTTTAAATACAAAACTTCAGTTCTAGTTATAAACGCAGTCTCCTGCAGTAGTGCTTGTGGGTATTGTAAGACATTTCCCCTCTTCACTGTCTGTCACTCAGACCCCCAAAGCTATGTACTGAAATGACAAATGGCCCAAAAGCTACTCATGATAAGCCTTATTTTATTAATATTTTCAGGCATGAATCCTGTACAGAAAGATGATAAAACTGGAGCAGACAGCTAATACCTGCACTACCAAAATATATTTTTCATTAGGAGGAACCACTTGATTAAGCTTTTTTTTTTAAATGGTATAAGAAATAATTTTATGACTAAGAATAAAAATGACTGTTCTAAAGCAGCTTTTTGCTCAAATATAAGTATGGTCACACCTGTAACCCCATGATAGGCACATTCAAAGACTAAGCTGCCTTATATGAGGATGAAGATACGATGTTTCTGACAGTATCTCTGTTAAGACTTCCAAGTTGACCTTCCAACATGGCTGCAAGACCAACAGCTCTGCCGCATTTGGGCCACAGTTTAATGATCTCTTACATTATTCAAATTACATTTTCTTTCTTAAGCACTCTACAGTACGTCCAAGATACAAAAGTCAGAATTTACACAGGACCAATATGCTCATAAGTATTCCTATTTGGCCCAGTGGATAGTTGTATTAGTTATAGACTTCCAAGTACAGAAGCTTTCTCCCCTGCCAAATTATGCTAGTTTTTTATAAAATATGCAAGAATTTGTTAGTAAAGCTTTTCCTGTTAAGTTGTACCTGATTTTAACTCGAATCAATGCCATGTTGTTGAAAGTATAAAAAAATGAGGTGTTAATGAAACCTCATAACAGGTTAGAATACTGACAGAATTCTATCTAAATTGGTTGTAAGCAATAATAACCACTAGCAAATAAATAGCTATTCAGTAAAATTATTGTATCTGAGACCTTTTCTGTCTCTAAACCAGGAAAATTTTCCTATTGAGATAAAAAGGATCATGCTCAGATGCAGTTATTATATCCCAAGGCTAAAAAGACTTTCATTTACTGTTTAGAATATTCAGTAATTCCAATATATTTTTTCACTTTCATATCGTGGTGTTAGTTGCAAAGACAATTTAGCTGTGTCTTTACATGATTAGCCATATTTATTGCATCATTGCACTGACAAATCCATTCAGTTTACAAAAGTGGAAAAAACAATGTTTCTATTTCACCTAATGTTCTCTTTCATAAAATTCAGTTTCCATATGAAACAAGACTTAGGTGATGTGTCCTGTCTTCGCCTATCACAGATGACAGCTACTTTTGAAATTGGTCAATCTCAACAACATTTGAAAGAAAAATAGGAATCTCAGAAACATTAAGCCATACCTGGATTTTATGAAAACTGGCAGCTGAGTGAGATGGAGAGGTCTAAACCAATTTTGCAGGCTGGAGAATGCATGCAGAACTCCGTGCCTAAATTCAGTCGTTTTGAAAAGTCATTCTGTGAATCAGCTACAAGCTGGACAGTCAGCACAGGGACACAATCAAACAAGACACAGCACATACTAACTTTTACCCAGCAAAATATGTAGACTATATAGGAAGAGACATGAACATACCAGGAAAAAGATGTCTCAGCAGAAATTCTCTATGGGGAAAAAAAAATTAGACATTTAGTTTAACTGCCTCCATGCATTATCCTTATATCTCTATATACAGAGTACATTGTGTATGTGTAAAGAAAAAAAATTCTTTATTATTCTTGTCACTATCCTCAGCTGCATGTCTGCCTTTTCACAGTGCAGACCTCTTGACCAAAAAGACATTATTTCTGTAATCACATAACAGAGTAGAACCAACATTGGTAGGACAGTAGACATAACCTTTGTCAGCATGATGCCACAGGAAGGAAATTAATATGATTTTATTAGAGAATATTCTTCCAGTGTAATATTTGACTTGAATTTCTTAATGCAGCTTTAATAAGCGTCTGCTGTTAGACTAATAGCTGTGCCTTTATAGCCACTCAATAAATGATTTATGCTTTTTATATTGAGAGAGTGTCTAGAGAGGATATGGATTCATGACTACTATGTTTGTGATAGAAATATTGACCCTTAGGAGTAGAGATCATAATAAAAGAACAAATGAATGATATGGTTCAATCAAGGAGCAGTCAATGGGAGTGATGGGCTTGGCACTTTGCATGATATGGACCAGCATACTTATTATAGTTTTTAATCATAGAATGGTTAGGGTTGCAAAGGACCTTAAGATCATCTAGTTTCACCCCCCAATTTTAATATAATTAATTCTATTAGTTAATTAATCCAATTTGAAATTAATCCAATTTTGAGTAGTTTAGCCTGTTAGAATCTCAGACATGCAGCAGAAACGGTACTGTAAAGAATTAAATTTCACGAACAGAAGAAATTAATGAAGAAATTCAGGGACAACCAGGCTTAGTTATGTTGAACACGTTTGGATATTCTGATGCCTGATAAGAACCAGAGTCAGGCAGGATTTCTGCCAGTGGGACATAACATCTCTAACTGTTTATTTTCATGAAATATCTATGAAAATGACACCTTCGAGACTCATAACTTTCTCTTAAATCTGCTTAAAATTGGTTAGTAGATTCAAGTGGTTAGTCTGGAATTAAAAAAGGGGATGAGAAATGAAACAATGCTATTATGTATGCCTCAAAACTTCAAGAAACTACACCAAAGAAGCTTAACATTGACATTGGAAGGTAATAAATTATGATATATAACTCTTCACTAAACTAGATACAATATATACTACTATGTCCTTTGAGTAACAGCAATTCAAAGAATGAGCACGCAAAGAACACCCAATATCCGGTACTGAACAAGCCCTTTGTGACAGCAGTTACAAAACATCTTTTGAATATTATCCAATGAATGTTCAGTCAAAACTCAGAATAAGTCTGGTGGGTCAGGGCAATCCCAAGCGCAAATACAGGCCAGGCTGTGACTGAGTTGAAAGCAGCCCTGAGGAGATTGGCTTGGGAGTGCTGCTTGATGAGAAACTCAACATGAGTTGGTAGTGTGCGCCTGCAGCCCAGAAAGCCAACCATATCCTGGGCTACATCAAAAAGAGTGTAACCAGCAGGTTGAAGGAGGTGATTTTCCCCCTCTATTCTGCCCTATTGAGTCCCCACCTGGAGTACTGTGTTCAGATCTAGGGCTCCCAACATGGACCCATTGGAGTGGTCCAAAGAAGCATCTCTCCTATGAAAGCAGGGTGAAAGCCTGGAAAAGAGACAGCTTTGGGGAGACCTTATAGCAGCCTCACAGTACCTAAAGAAGGCTTACAAGAAATCTGGAGAGGAACTTTTTGTTTTGTTGCGATAAGAGAAGGGGAAATGGGCTGCATCAAACAAAGCATGACCAAGCAGGTCGAGGGAAGTGATCCTGCCCCTCTACTCTGCTCTTCTGAGACCTCACTTGGAGTATTGTGTGCAGTTCTGGTGTCCTCAACATAAAAAGGACATGCAACTGTTGGAACAAGTCCAAAGCAGGGCCACAGGTTGATCATGGGACTGGAGCACCTCCCTGTATGAAGATAGGATGAGAAAGTTGAGGATGTTCAGCCTGGAGAAGAGAAGGCTGTGTGGAGACCTCATAGCAGCCTTCCAATATCTGAAGGGGGCCTTTAGGGATGCTGGGAAGGGGCTCTTCCTTAGGGACTGTAGTGAGATGGCAAGGAGTAACGGGTTTAAACTTAAACAAGGGAAGTTTAGCTTGGATGTGACGAAGAAATTCTTTACTGTAAGGGTGGTGAGGCACTGGAATGGGTTGCCCAGGGAAGCTGTGAATGCTCCATCGCTGACAGTGTTCAAGGCCAGGTTGGACATAGCCTTGGGTGTCATGGTTTAGTGTGAGGTGTCCCTGCCCATGGCAGCGGGTATGGAACTAGATGATCTTAAGGTCCTTTCCAACCCTAGCTATTCCATGATTCTATGATTGTATGAAAGAGGCGAGGCTTAGATTAGATATAAGGAAGAAGTTCTTTACTATGAGGGTAGTGACACATGGTGCAGGTTGCCCAGAGAAGTTGTGGATGTCCCATCCCTGACAGTGTTTGGGGCAAGGTTGGATGGGGCTGTGAGCAACCTGGCCTAGTGGAAGTAGTCCCTGCTACAGCAGGGATGCTGGAACTAGATGATTTTTAAGGTCCCTTCCAACCCCAAACATTCTACAATTCTGCAGAAATAATCACAATGGTTTCTGTTGTCCTTGAAAAGAAGTTCTAGTGACACATCCTTTCTCCTTCCCCTGAATCAGAGCATTTTTTCTTCTTAAGCCAACTTGCCTCTGCAGTAGAAAGACTCTTAGGAAGTACAAACTTAATATTTGTTGCAAAAGGCTCAGTCCAGTAACATACTGGCTAACTTTAAGCAGCGCCTTAAAGGATTTGAAGAGCAAGAATGGCCCTAATGGAACAATTATATTTAAGCACACGCTCATATATTTCAGTGTCTTCGACTTTGAATGCAATGATATAAGGGAATGAAGTTTGAAAAGACTGTCTGTTTTCAAAGTTGAAGTATTATTCTGCTCAAATACTGACGTTATTAATCCTGAAGAGGCATATGACATAAGTATTGATCTAATCATATTATATATGTGTATGTATGTGTGTGTATATATATATATATATTCCCCCCCCCCCACACACACACACACACTCATCATACAGTCAGGACTGGAAGAGATAGAAGAGGCTCTGAAATGCAAAAGTGGAAAAGGTAGCTTGATTCAAATTTACAGATACACCAAAATAGATACGCAAGATATCATTATGAAACAAAGTGATCAGCTACCGTCTGAAAACGTCACCCACAACAAAAATAAATCTGCTCTGCAATTAACTATATTTAGATGAATTATGTAAAATCACAAGCAAAATGCTAAGTAGTCCTTTATAGTATCTTGATCTGAGATTATTTTTATCTCATCAAGAATTTTGCGGTAAATTTGTGTGCGTATGTGTTGTTTTTTTTTCTTCCTTAATTATCCAGGTGTGGTAAAGCACTGTGAAGGTCTTACAGGACCTTCGAGGCCGGAAAAGTCAAGCATATACATTCGTCATTATATATCTGCATATAGTTTCACACTTTCAGTCTATTTATTAAAGCATTTCCCTGCCAACGTGTTACAAGTGGGATTTCACAATTCTTCTCTTCTGAGCTTACTCAGCTGCCCCTAATTTTGTTGGTCAGGAAAAAAATCAGTGAGTCACAGAAGTACCAGGATATACATAAAAGTCATGTTATAAATAACAGTTTATACTTTAAATGTTGCCAAAAATTATCTTTTGCTGAGATTTTCAATGTCTTTCAACTGCACTAAGAATTCATTCTTGCAGTGGTATGCATTCTTAAGATGAACTGATTGCAGCAGGTATAGAAGAATTCATTGCTTAAATACGAGTATTTTCTTGAACAAATCTATTTAGAGTATTCTCTTGAAAAAAAAGAAAAAGAGAAAAAAAAAAAAAAAAAAGGCAACAATGCAACAGCCTGATGTCTCTCTGATCTTTAAACTAACCAGGCTTCTCTTTTAAATTATTGACCTTGATGTCAGCTACAGCAAAATATCCTGACATCAGTAAATTGTCACTGGATAGAAACACCTTCTGATCACTGTTCATCTCCAGTGAACAAGGAATAGAGGCGTGAGATGTAGGGTCACATTTAGCTTTGCCAGTGCTTATGCTACCCAGTGACATTCATTCTTCGATTCAAGCACTAAAGCATATTAGTACTAGGAAAACTTCTTCTTCTTCTACAAAATAAATCATAATGCAAGTCCAGCAGCTGTGGTATGATGATTTTTGCAGAGTGGATATAAGTTGTGAAATATTAAGCATTATTTTGGCAGCATGCAATATGACTTGTGTAATTTCCTATTTCTTCTTTAGTCAGACTTCATTTGTGACTTATTGGGAAGGCATGGATATATGTCATTTAAGTGCATCTATTTTGCATACTTAGCCATTATTACAAAAGTTTAAAAACACCACCAAGCAGAAGTAGGACTTTTAACATTCAGGTTTGTCTAACATTGGGTATGAGGCCTCATAAGTTCAGCTTATGGTGTAAAAGCTAGTGAAAATAATTTTGGAAAAAAAATATTCAGTTTCAAAAAAAGACCAGATTCACTACTACGAAATAAGGATTAAAGCCAGGCTTTAGGATTCTTCCTTGTTTGCTATCTGACAGCTTTAACATAACTCAGTTTAGGATGAAAAGCCAGGGAACTGTTTTGCAAACTTCCTCATTTATGGAATAATCACTGCTTAAGCTTAAGAAACAAGATTTGGCCAAATGCGCACCTCTTCTTCAGGTCTTTCACTGACTGCAAGATTTCCTAGGCATTTTGATCATCTTCATGGTCTATTCATTTCACTAAATTATAATGCTTGTGTTGTGTTGTATTTGAGCTAAGAGCTTCCTTTCCTTGCCAGGTGAGTGCAGTAAGCACTTTTATGGTCCAATTTGTTTGATTTCCTGCTGTAGAATATAAAGAATCATGTCCTAAATTCCATGGATGAGAAGATCAATGACTGCAAATAAACTTTATAGTGAGTATCTTGTACTGTAGGGATTTTACATTAGCCAAATCTTATTCTAGACATTTGAAAGGATGCAATGTTTATGCTAAAAATGGAGCAGAATGAAGTGGGCGTGACAATTTTCTATTTTCCATCAGTTCCATCTGGCTTTTAGGTGCCTGCTCTCAGCAAAATATTCGGCATTCCAGCTGAGTTCTCAGATCTCATTTGTAGTTATAATTCAGGGGAAAAAAAAGTTCAGACAGAAAAGTGCTCACAATCCAGAAGTTTGCTGTTAGGAAACATCTTCCCAGCCTATGTGTTCTTTAGACTGTTTTTATATTCTATTAGCTTTCTGCATTGGCAGACTCCAGGGAGACACGGCAGTGTGGCTTGATCTTCTAGAGCTAAACAGAGTGCTCATTTTATTAAATTTGCAAGCTCAATGTAGATATTTTAATCTAGGTTTTTGAACTGGAACTTGATCTTCTTGTCACTAAGTTAATCCTTCTAATCCTTTTACTAGAAAACTATTGTTCGCATTGGCTTGCCAAATAAGGAAACAAAGATTTTCTACTGTCAAGAAGACTGCTTTTTACATCCCTATATCCATCTATCCAATTTCTACTTACTAAGCTAATATATAATTAGCAACTTTACTGAGGAAGCAGTTGTAGACTTACTGAAAAATTGATTTAAATGTACTACAATAGGACTAAAAATATTATTGCTCTACTTTCTTGTCTCCAAGGGTCATTACTACATTCTAACAGCTCAGAGCCTTGATCATGGGTATTTTGTTTAGTGCACAATTTCTTTTCAAAAGTATTAAACCGGATATTTATAAAGAAAAAAATATACTTATGGTTCAACTTTTTATAGAAGAATTGAGATAAGAAGTAGAAAAAAACTCCCACCAAATTTGTGAACTTTCACAAAGGCATAAGAATAGAGTATGCACATCTAAGCTAAAAATATAAACAAAAAATGAAATAACGTCAGCTAAACAAGTAGATCAACATTTATATGAATTCTGGTAAATTCTATTTTAAGTTTTTGCAGTGAAAAAGGCAGACTAGGCATGTCAACCCACATATCCCATATCTTAACTATTTTCATATGAAATGTATTTCCAGCTGTTTGAAGTTACAGAGTGACACTGAATATTTTCTACTGCTGTTCTGCTACTATTCATAAATGAGGGCCAGAAAGCTACTGCACTTCAGTGGAAAGGTTAAAACTTACAAAGGATAGAAGACATTTTTCCCAAGTGTCTGCCCCACTGAAGGCCTGAAAGAACTGGAGCTACAAAAGCAAACACCTTTAGAAGAGTGTTGTGGTTTAAGTCACACATAGCACTGCACCAGCTACTAAGAAAAATAACGATTACAGCTGAACCCAGGGCAAAGTGTAACAGCTGTCTCAGCTGGGAGTGTGAGGCAAATGCCCTTGGACTACAAATCCAGCAGTGATGCACACATGCTGCAGCCTCCAGCAATTCGTTCAAGCTTTTGCCACATTAGTTATCTTGTGAAATAAAGTAGACCATTTATTTAATTGTCACTGCAGAGGCAGATTTGAACAAATATCTAATGCTGCCTCTGTTGATGGAAGTTTTAGTCAAATAAAACACTGTCAGTCCATAAGACTGTATGGGATTCATGCAAGTAGAAGATGCAAAACAAGGCATTTGCACCTGGAGCATTATTACCTCTTAATTATTCTATTGTACGGAACATGCATACTGCTGGAGATGCCAACCCTTAAATTCACTAATTTAAGATAATCCTCCTACTCATTTGCACTTCAATTTTTTGGAACCAGCTGTTCATTTACTGCAGAAATCCCTTCATGAGATAGCTTTTTTTTTTCTGAGTGTCTCTACCTTAGGCACCTTTCTTCAAAACCTGAGATTTAGTCATAAATAAACTTCCATAAAGTATTAATGAAATACTCATAGTAAAGAAACAAACAACTAAAAATTCCCAGAAGCTTCAACAATTATTGGAATTTATGTTTCTAATTCCTCACATTCTGCAGCCTGTTGCTTTAAGAGCACTACTCTTATAATCCTGGGCTGAGCATACACAGGAAGACTAGATGGGCTCTGGCTTCTTCAAAAAAACAGAACAGACAATAGAGAAGCTTTCATGGAGCCAGTGAGGGAAAGAAGGAAAGAAGATATTACAGATGATTCTGCAGATTTCACCTATTCTGTCTTGAAAATATAAGTGTGATACAGTCCTGCCATTTATGTGTGTGTGCAGAGAAATAGAAAACCTCAGCATTAAAAGCAAGGCAAACTGCAAGACCTGTAGAAGACATACATACATTTGCTAACTTCATTTACAACTCTACAGAAAAGCAGGTTTTGATTAACTTCAAACTGTTTGCTATCCTGCTACCATTTGAATTCTTTGCAATTAGTCACAATCTTCCAAAACAATTGAAAAAGTAATCTAATGAAGGTCGGGAAATTGCAGTCACTCTGCTTTTGGTCATTGCAGATATGACATTGTCCAGTCCTACATAGTCCTCAGGATCTGCTGGAAAAGTACAGAACATTTACTCTCTGTCTGTTCAGCTGAAGCAAAGCATTTCATCAACACTTCAGATCTCCAAAAGATTTTTCCTCAATAATTTGAGAAACCTGATTTAATTCAGGACTGCAAAAAGCTCTGATTTTTTAAGAATGATCCAAACTAAGGTAGAAGAGTATTTATTTTGTTGCACATTCATATATATTCCTTGCAATTTCCTTCCAAGCATGCTGCTCTTCTGGGGTATTTCCCAGATTGCTGGTGTCTGGGAACCCCACCCAAAAAAGGAGAACATTTTACGAATGCCACCAAATTTTAGTAGGCTGAATCATTGTTCAGACTTGAACCACCGAAAATGAAGTTAATTGCTACAGAAACAGCTCTGTTTTTCTCAAGAATCAATATTGAATTCCTTCATTTGACTTTACTCCTGTTCAATTGTTGTGGCAATGTTTTCAGAGTATATGCAAGCACCAGATGATAGACTATAACAATATTTTAACACTCTGGCACGTAAGAACAGATTAAGTGCCAATGGCATTGTTCATTTTCAAATACTGCCAGCACTATAACAACATTCTCTAGTTAAAAGGTTCACAAAGTGTGGGACATTGTAAGTGTTCTCAGTCTACCCTTCACCACAGACATAATAATCATTCATGCTTTTAATCTGAAATTTGCTAAGCACCAGAAATCTCTTGTGGTATGCCATTGAGACTGCCTCAAATCTTCAGTTTGACAAGGTATATTCTTCATCTTAAAGAGTGCCAGACACCTCAGATTCTTATTTATTTCACTGGCACAGAAAGAAAACCAAAAAAAGTAAAGTCCTTGTCCTCTTACAGTGCTTGGCTACTCCTCACACTGGGTCACTTCCTGAAAACCTCTGCTGGCCATTAAAGCATTCTGAAAAACAATTCTCCAAAGGCTGGCTGCAATTTTTAATGAAGCAGAGAATTTATCTGTCCCTGTGGCTCTTCCTACTTAGCAAACTTGTAATCAGCCAGAAATTTAATATTTTAAGTAAAAAAATTAAAGGAAGAAGACAACCGATGTCTCAATTATCTAAAAAATTGCATTGCTTTCTCTCATTCTTTGGTAACGGTTTAGGACAGATGAAAAAGCCAGACAGTTATGACCTCACAAGCCTGCCTAGCCCAATGCAAATCAATGTTAAAAGTCACCTGAAGATTAAATTAGAATATACTGGTGAGCAGTACAATTAGTCCTTCAAACAACAACTTCAGTTTTAGACAGTGGCATGACCTCTGCTCTGCAACAGCCTAGAAAGTCTGAAGATTTTGGAAGAGTATTTTCCTAAGCAACTATTTGCACTGTTTCTAACACTGCAATTTCACCTAGAAGCTATGAAATGCTAAATTCGTATTCCTCTTAGGTGTCTTAGGTTGGACCTTGATTGGCATTGAGATTTCAGGATCAGAGTTTTCTAAAATGGGCTATCCACTTCCTCTGGAGGTCATCTGGACCGAGCCCCCTGCTCAAGTAGCGCCATTTAGAGCAGGTTGCTCAGCCCCAACTCCAGATGGCTTTTGGATACCATCAGCAATGGAGACCTCACAACCTTTCTGGGCAACCTGCGTCAGTGCTCAGTCACTGCCACACTGAAAAAGTATTTCCCAGTGTTCAGAAGGAACCTCCTGTGTTTCAGTTTCTGCCTTTGGTCCTGTCACTGGGCACCACTGAGAAGAGCCTGTCTCCCTCTTCTTTACGTCCTACACTCAGGTATTTGTAGACACTGACAAGATCCCTCTGAGCCTGCTCTTTCCCAAGCTAAACAGTTCCAGTCTCTCCCTCCTCCACACATCTTCTCTTTAACTCTTCCATTTAAGAGCCTATGTCTAAGAACTGAGAAGACAAAGCTCTATGAAAATAAAATTGTGATGCAAAAAGCAGCACACGTAATAAATGAAATAAAACGTTTCACAGTGAACTTGGTGACAGTTTAAGTCTTTCTGAGAGCACAGTTCCTGGGGCTTTATTTGAAAAATAAATACCACTCTCCTCCCAACCAGCAATCCAAACATTCTCCTTACAGAAAGAGAACAGCAGAACTGAAACCTTTAGGCATTTAGGGGAAAAAAAAAAAAAAAAAAGAAAGTATATTTCAGAAGAAATCAGTGTCCTAAATTACACTGGACTTTGGTATCTACAAAATAAAACAAGTGTATTAGAACTAATAATAAGCAGACCTAAAATCACACTTGGGGAAGTTCTCTACCAAGATGCAGAAATGCACATTTTCTAAATTTCATTATTTTGCTTTTCTCCTCAGTCCTCAGAGGAGAAGATATTGTTTTAAGTCGAAACACTTAAAATACCCTGATATCCAGAGGACCAAAGGAGTCTTTGAAGGCTATAAGGAAGTTCTCCTTCCAGATAATCCCTGGATTTATTTTTCTCTCAGGAAAACATGAAGGCAGAGAATATTTGAGGGGACCTCTGTAACACAGTTCACAAGTCAGTCAATTAGTAAATATCATGAAAATAATACGGATTAAATGAAGAAAACTAGAAAGCCACAAACTTCCTACTAATTAAAAGACAGCACATTTTCTTTAACTCTGTGGCACACATGCACACAAATCTCAGATTTACAG
Organism: Psilopsiagon aymara; assembly: GCA_024733675.1. NCBI lineage: Eukaryota > Metazoa > Chordata > Aves > Psittaciformes > Psittacidae > Psilopsiagon > Psilopsiagon aymara. The sequence continues at coordinate 463 of JANRGW010041113.1, read as the reverse complement.
TATTTTTTACTCTATTTTCAAAATATAAACAAGATTATAAATTCAACACAGACTTCAGACAGGGGGATGGAATATAGAGGGAAAATTCCTGAGGTAACTACACGGAAATCACTGGAAATATCCCAAGAAAAAGCTAAGGTCATAACTGATCAAGTAATTTCTATGAAGCAAATGCTTGTGGTTGAGTTGTTTCATTTCTACAGCAAAAAATACATGAGCTCATTGTCAGTACTGCAATTAATCGTGAGAAGCTATAGATAATCAGTACTATATTTTTTTATATACCATTGTCATGGGTTCAGCAGCAGCAGTCATTTTTCTCCTTCTTAGAAGCTGGTGCAGCACTGTGTTTTTGACTTGTGGCCTGAGAACAGCGCTGATAATATCAATATTTTAGTTACTGCTTAGTACATTTTGGTCTGGCCAAGGACTTTCTGAGCCTCATGCTCTGCCAGGGAGGAGG
>JANRGW010041112.1:0-26196 GCA_024733675.1 Psilopsiagon aymara | reverse complement strand
GTCAGAGCATTTGCCAGTGAAGACCAAGGCAAAGAAGTCATTAAAACCTCAGCCTTCTCCAAATCCAGGGTAGCCAGATCTCCTGATAGGTTCTGGAGAGGGCCCACATTGTCACTAGCCTGTCTTTTATTTGCAATGTACCTACAGAATCCCTTCCTGTTATCCTTAACATCCCCAGCCAAATTTAATTTTAAGTGGGGAGAGACACTCAATTGTGTCACTCTACTGAACTTCTGTGGAATTGTGTTGGTTTTCCTATGGAGAGGATGTGCTATGGCACTTCAGAAGGAATTTTAGCTCGCCTGTGTTCCATCTACAATTCTGCTAGTGCTTTACTTACATGTATTCAGAATGTGACTGGGGAAATGAATGGAAGAACATCATCAAGGTTTGCCAAGCAGAAGGTCATAGAATTATAGAATGGTTTGAGCTGGAAAGTATCTTAAATATCTAGTTCCAGCCCTGCTGTGGGTAACACCACCTACCACTAGATCAGGTTGCTCCAAGCCCTGTCCAGCCTGGCCTTGGAAGCTGCCAGGGATGGGCTGCTTCTCTGAGCAACCTGTGCCAGTGCCTTACCACCCTCACAGTAAAGAACTTCTTCCTAGTATCTAATCTAAATCTAACTCTTTCAATTTAAAATCATTCCCACTTTTCCTGTCACTACCTGCCCTTGTTAGAAGTCCCTCTCCAGATTTCTTGTAGGCTCCCCTTTAGGTACTGGAAAGTTGCTTTAAGGTCTCCCCTGAGCCAGGCTCAACCACTCCACCCCCCTCCAACTCTCTCAATGTGTCTTCATCGGAGAGGTGCTCCATCCCTCTTATAATTTCTGTGACCTCCTCTGGACTCACTCTAACAGGTCCATGTCCTTCCTGTGTTGGAGGCCGTGGAACTGAATGCAGTACTGCAGGTGGGGTCTCATCAGAGTGGAGTAGAGGGGGAGCATCACCTCTCTTGCCCCACTGGCCACGCTCCTTTTGATGCAGCCCAACATACGGTTGGCTTTCTGGGCTGCAAGTGCACACTGCTGGGTCATGTTAAACATCTCATGGACCAATGCTGACAAGTCTTTTGCTTCATGGCTGTCTGCTCTCAATCCATTTTGCTCAGCCTATATTTGTGTTTGAGATTACCCCAAGATAACAGCTTTTCCTCAGGAAGTCCTTGAGTTGCTAAAGTCTGGGAGAAGTATGTTTGGGCTTACGTTGTTGACAGGGGTAGTATGCTTTTAGGTCTTCATTTTACTTTGGTAAGATTCTTTGTAAGCTAGTTAACAATACAAAGTGTAGAAGAACTGAGCCTCTTGTAGGTCATAATGTGTTGTTCAGACATATATAACATCTAGGATAACCCTAGATGCAGCATTTAGAGAAAATAGTGTATTGAGATGAAGGAATTATGCCTTCACTAAAGTACCTTGCACGTGCAAGAAGAACTAACAGGAGTAGCCAGTGACAATTTCCCCAAAATAGTCTTTTGTCAGATTGGGATGTCCAGAGAACAATCAGGCACTGATCTGCCGACACTTCTACTAGGGACAAGAGTAGCAATTTGTGATTATAATTCTTAGTCAAGATAGAAAGCATTGATATCCTTAAGTGAATAATTGGTTATATTCTTTCCCATATACATAGCAAATGAAAACCAAATGGGTTGTCATTTAAATAGGCTGCCAAGAAGGGAACTAGGGTAGTCATATGTGTATTTCAAAAGAAATAGTGTAAATCTAAGAATTAGGATTGAACTGGAATTTATAACTAAATGCCGACATGGATGTAATAGTGTATGTCAACATCTTGCTGGAAAGAAGACAATTAGAAATACACTAGTACCAAATATACAAGAAATTTAAGGTGGAATAATAATAATAAGTTAAAGGAGATAAGATTCAAATGACATCAATCAACTCACCATTGAAATTTGTAACATTAGAAGCAATAGGAAATGAAATTCCAGGCATGAATGGGAACAATATAATGCTTGTGACACATTACTGACTGCTTGACCAGAAAATGGCAGAACCAGTGTAGTATTCTAAAAGAAGCAGAGAGTAGGGAAAATTATTATGGGGTAACTTAAAATTTTCCCATGTGAACTTGGGAAATGTTATTTCAGGACATAAAGCAGAGATAATTCTGAGGTGCTATCAATGATTTTTTGATGTAGAGCAGCTGGTCAGGGTACTCACACAGGAAAATTCAGCCCTTGATTCAGTAGCAATGTAACGAATGGCCTGGTTGAAATCTTACAGCTGAAGCATCATTGTACCAGTGGTGCCACCAGTAGTGTATTAAGATTGGGCATCCCTTCAAGAACAACAGGTTAGCAGAAAATTGCCAGCTTCCATTCAGAAGGCAAGCTGTGTAAAAATGAGAAAGCATCATTAATAGAACCTAAAAGAAGTAGCTGAGTTATCCTTATCTGTAGCATGAAGATTAGTAACACTGTCCTGGAAATAACACACTGGAGAAAGGACTGAAAAAGGATAAAAGTATGACTAATGAACAAATTAGTGGAGGTTACTAGAAGAAGCTATTCTTTAGGGAACTGAAATTTAATCCAAATTAAGAAATTATAAAGGATCTTAAACTCTGGCCAATTGCACAAAGATGCAGACAAAAGAAGAGTTTGAAGAGCAAGGAGTTGCAAGAATCAGAACTAACTTTGATCCCTATCTATATCCAGGGGCAAGAAGCCTTTCAGGAACAGTTGACAAGGCCAAGCACAAAGAAGAAACACTTGAAGAAGGGGTAGAAATATAAAAGAAAAAACATCATGTTGCTGATGAGACTAATGAGCTCTTACATCAGCACTCATTGCTAAAGAAACTAAGGAGGGTCCTGCAGCAGAATGTTTTTGTGGGGAAGGTCTCAACACTGACTTTGTGTGAATCAGAAATAAATGTCGAAGAGGTTGTAGTAGAAATAGAGGGAATGAATACTAACAGAAGAGGAGGACTGGACACTATTCATAAAGGGTCTCAAAATAACTCAGGGATAAAACAGCTTAAAAGTTGCAGAGTGTAATGTCCCATTTTAAAAATCTGTTGGTATTGGGATACAGGGGGATAGTGTGACACCTGTCTTTGAAGAAAGATTTAGGTGGAACATGGAAAAGGCAGTTGTGTAACTGATATCCTTGTTGACAAACTAGTTGAAATTGTAACAAAAGACAAACTTGTGGACACCTGGATAAATATGATATATTTGAAAGAATCGGTATGTCTACTGTAAAGGAATTTTTTGTTTTCCAGTCTTTCTAGTTTAAGTAGTCAGAAAGTGTGTGGAGACGGGTGACTCAGCTGATACAGTCTGCTTTGACTCCAAGTCGCCCAACAGAGGTCTTTGAAAGAGTTATACTGACATGTGAGAAGGATACAGAATGACTTTTTGTTTTTTTTCTTTACAAGGGCATTTTTAAGCAGAATAGTATGTGGTACAACAAGGAAAACAAATTCACTTTCAAAAAAGTTTTCAAATGAAAAATTCATTTTCAAAGATTTAAGTATTATGATTTAGGAGAGGCTACTCTTGCTAAGGAGGAGCAAATGGATTCATTTCAAAGTGAGTAAAATCAGGAAAAGCAGTAACTGCTGCAAAAAAAAGTGCAGAAACAAAAAGCAGATATGAAATACAAGCATTTGATTTTGGGAGAGGAGGACTGTTGAGTGTCTTAGAAAAAATGACATTGGCACTGCATTGGGAAATAATAGCACTTTTTGTGTGTGTGTGTGTGTATGAGAGTGGCTGATAAAAATTCTAATACCAGTGACTCATTGAAAAGAGCCTGTCCTGGGTTCTAAACCTGTCCTTACACTGGACCAGTCATGGTAAGAAAGAAACTGTGTTATAAGGAAATAGACACTTGCGACTCACCATTTAGGGTTTGATTGGGGTGGGGGAGGTGAAAGCAAAGCTGTCTTCAGAAGACCTGGAAGCTGTCACATGCAAACAATCTATTTAGAAAGAATACAACTTTTATTTCTGCAAGTTCATCACACCACACAAAGTCTTTCTTGGAGTTATAGCGCTGCTTGCTTTCTTGTAGTTTTGTTTTGATTCTCCTCAGTTATTAATGTCGGGTTTTTCACAAGGTCTTTTTCTTTTTCATGGGTCCAAATTTCTATTTACTCATATCCATATCTTAAGAGATCTGTAGTTCCCAGAAAGAGTCCTTTTTATAATGTTTTTCTCAGTGCTTTCTGTTGATATTTTTATGTCTAAGCAAAGTTTAATAATGGAAATTAGGGGAACAGCACTACAGTGTGGGAGGATGAGAGAGAAAGACTGTGTCCTATTCTGAAAGGGAAAAACTTCTTTGTTGCTGTTAAAAGGGGGGGGGGGAGGGGGGAAGAGGGGGATTTGTTTAAGTTGGTCCCTATTCGTATGTGTCCTTGTTTCCCTGGCATCCTAAAGAAGGTACAACCCTTCTATGCCATGTGCCGTTGACAATCAATTGCTTGTTAACAGTGGCTAAGATAAACTTGCTTTTCTTGTTAGTTGAAATTTCTGTTACAAAATGGAAATGGAAGGGGAGGAGAGGTAGGAAAAAGAAAGGAGTATGAAGAATATGTCAGGATCCTTCTGGCAGGGAAGGGGTGATGGCTTAAAAGAAAAATCTCTTAGGTATGTTCTGAATAAGACCTTTTTTGCTGGTGGTTTTCACCAGTGTTATAGAGCTCTGCTTCCCAGATCCCTATGGGTATGTGGTAACTTAAATTATCTTGGTCTGTAGCCCTGGTGGCTGCATGCAGAAATTTTTAAAGCAATTATAGAAATTCAAAACCCAGATGCAGCTACAAAGAATTCTGAATGCATTATTTAAAAGGGAGGAGAAGCTTAAATTATTTATTAGTTATTAGACATTAAAATACCAATTTAGAGCAAGACTCAGGTTTTGACTTTGTAATGGGGCCAATACTGGAAACTAGTGAAACTAGTCTAGAATTCCTCCCTCACTGTAAACATTTCAGCTGAAAACAAAAACCAATGAAACAATCCTCCTGTGTAAAAAAGTTACTTTGCCTGTCAAGTATGTGTATGTAAGCATCAAAATAAGGAAAGGGATTCGAACAATTAAATTGAAGCCTAATCTTTGCAAGTGAGTTCACAAAGGTTTTAGTTGATGCAGAATTCATTCCATTGTCTCAGGGTTTTTCCTACCTCAAAATTTAAGACAATTGTTCCCCAAAAACTTCAGTGTGATTAAGGAATTTTAAACAGCTGGAGGAAACTGATTGCAAAAAAGACCGCAACCCAAATAAATGATAAAAAAACCCTCTCATATTCTTTCTTTTACACTGGTAAAAGAATAAAGTGTTTGGCAAATGTTACCTGGTTGACTTATAAACATTGGCTAATTAAGGCTCCCAAGAAAACCTTTGGATAGGTGGGGAAAATATGGAGTTTCCCAAACTCCCCCATCAAGGTACTGATAGAAATGGGAAATGAAGATCATCCGATTTCCAAACTTGCTGACATAGGAACTAGTGCTGTAAGTCAAATGTTTGTTGAAGGCTCCTACATTTTTATCAGAGCATTTTTATTTTTTTTAATGATTTCTACTTAGATAGGAGATACCCTGAAAGACACTGAATACATTAGAAGCCACGTTAATGGTGAAAGCAAGATTGTGCAGATCTTCCAAATTTTCCTGAGTAAGTACGTTCTGTAATGATTATTCCTATGCTTTTCATTTGAACACGCAGGAGCAGTAATACTTTCTGCTTGTCAATATTTACACAGAGCCCTCCTCTTTTCTTCGGGAATACTGACTTCTAAGGTTTAGGCTGATTCTGTTTTGCGAATCTCATGACAAAATTGCTTCTGCCACCTCTAGTGGAAATGGTAGGGTTCATAATCTAATTCTCTGATAATGTAATGATGCAGGAGTTATGATTAGAGTTTTTTCATAACAACTGAGAGAGGGGAGTTCATTCAGCCTTTTCTAAGATAGTGAAATGGCAAATATGACACTTATTTCAAAGTATGACTACAAAGAATCACAACTGGCATTCCTCAGAAATACATGGCATCTCTTTGTCCTTCACAGGCTTATCAACATTTGTTATACTGTATGTACTTCCTTTCTTGCAGCATTACATTTTACTATGAATGCATTTTAGTTCATTTTTTTAATAACACATCAGTGGGTATTTGTTGCACTAAGCATCTAATTTACTGGATATGGATATTGTCTTGCAGCCCTTTCAGACCTCTAATGTCTGCACATTAGTCTGTTACTATAGCATTGCAAAAAGAAAACCAGAAATCAGATACTGTAATACTATAATATGCTGTAAGATCACCTCATCAGTTTTCAATTCTGTTGCTTACTGTAAACCCAAATTAAATTTCCTGCACCAGAATGGATGAACTCAGAAATTATCCTGGCACTCCAAATCTGAAAATATATGTATTAGCAGGTTGAGGTCAAGGATTAGCAACATGAAGCACATTAACAAAATGCTAATATAAGCAAACTTTTCCTCCCTTCCTATGACTTTAATATCTCAGCCACTCTTCACCCATTTAGAATGCCTGGGTCATCACAGTGTTATACAATGGAGACCTAAAAAGCACTGCTTAATAATCAATAATGGAAATAAACTGTATATAAGCTTTGGACTTAAGAAGCTTACAGGACAGATGTGGCTATGATGTGTCATGTAGTCCAGAAAATTTGATCAAGAAGAAACAGTAACAGCAATATTAATCAAAGGATGCCATTGAGCTAGACATCATATACAATGAACAAAAAAGATACTGACATTTTCCAAGAATGTGGGAGCAGGTTGCTGGGTCTGCCTGCTCTGGTGGCTGCTGTTTAGGCTGTTCTTCTGGCTTCTCTTTCAGTTGACACAAAGGAAAGGTGTATGCAGTGCACTGTGAACCATTCAATTCCATTCTCAGTGAATGGAAACATTGGTTGTGGTTGGACCTTCATCTCCTGACATGCACACAGTTCTTTAGGGTGTTCAGAACTTCATATTACCGGTGCTGTTGGATTGGATGGAGGGGAGCTTGGAGGCTGGATAAAGGTGAGTGTTTGGCGTACTTTTCTAGGCCTGAGCTGCAGCTGGGTATGTGGATCAACATATGGACAGATATCAGTCATGTCAGGGTTGAGTACATGGCATATAAACCTATGGCTTGAAACCGTAGTATAAAGCCAATAGTATAAACTCTTAAATAGGCTATTCTCAGACAACAGCAGAAGAAGGAAAACATTATGTTAGGTTTAGTCTGATCATATAAAATTCTTTTGGAAGAATGCTATGGTTTATCATTTTAAAATTATAATAATATCCCTGTTGTGTGTTTTCCCATGGAGATGAATCTCACCACATTCCTAATCACCTGCTCCCAGAAACATCTATTTTGTTTTCTGCTTCTTTGTTCTCTTAGGGCAACCCTTTAAATTCCATTCACTACAACTTTCCTTTCACTTCTCTTTCCAGATATTCCACCTGTTGCATCAGCCATGAATATAAAAAGAACTTTAATACTGTAGAGTAGTCTTTAAATCAGAAAAAAATAGAGGTAAAAAAAAAAAAAAACCAAAAGAAAACAAGAAGATACTGGGAGCACCAAGACAACTGAGCGCTTAGCTGAACATTACTACAAGCATATTTCTTGAATGCCCTCCTTCTCACCTGCTCTGCACATGAAGAAGAAAAATGCATTTTTGTGTTTTTTCAAGTTTTCTGCTTTGGGTGACAGTGGAGTGCTTTAAGCAGTGAGACCAAGTGAGGCGAGTTCATTTCTGACAAGCAAGCATAACTTGCTGATCACCTGTGTTCCTAGGGCTAGGAGATACCCTACGGAATGTGGGAAGGAAATGGCCCCTAAGTACATTCTCCAGAATACTAGCAAGCATCATTACATATATGGTGCTTTAGAATGCAGCAACAGCTGCCATAATCTGCTTGTGAACTGGGGAAATTTTTTTATCAATTTTTCCCTGCTCCAACTCTTGCATGATACAACTGTGACTTGCCCCCCTTTCAGTCTTGCCCCTCAGTCTTTCGAAAGAAGTCTTTGATAGGCAACATTCTGAAGACAGTTTTGGTTTCATAGTAACTATTAGGTGGTCTGCAGTGTATATGGACACTTTCAGAAAGAATTAAGGAATAAGTACAAAACATTTAAGAAATTCAAAGAAGATTTGAACCCTTTGGCTACAGTTCAGACGCACACATTGCTTGCAAACCATGACTTGAGTACCAGCCTAGAGGGCAGTGTCACTTCCAGCCTGTGTTCAGAAAAGAAAGCCAAACTATAGTCTAAACTAATCTGGCCTACAAAAGTCAGAATGCATCTCTTGATATGTGGTAGGACATTAGCTGAATCTCTCTCACACACGTAGGGTAGTGGGTATTAATCTGTCAAAAATGGAAATATGGTAACTAGTAACTTTGTATAAGTATGGGGAAAATGAGCAGAAGAATGAGAAGCATCTTGAGTTTTAAATATTCTTATAGGTTTTGCTGCTCTGTTTATGAATTTCCTCTCAGTTGGCCTGAACAGCAGGGTTTTTTTGGGTTTGGTTTTTTTTTTTTTGGTTTCTAAATGATTTGCTGAATGCGGCAAAAACTATTGCAAGTTCTTTACAAACTGTAAAAACATGTATTTGTGCATAAGTATTATTGAGCTTGTAATTCAAGAAGACTCCTTTTTGCCCTTTTTTAAAGATGAAGGATTTTTATAGGAGGCTTTCGGCCCTGTTTCTAGATGAAGCGAATTCATAAACAAAGGTCAAGCAAAGCATCTGAAATCTTTTGGCATTTCCCTACTGCTGAGATGATGCACTCTTTTCAGTCTTTCCATGAGTCAGATTTAATGAACAAATCTGGTGGGTTCATTGGCATATATTCACCAGCAAAAATCCTCAGTGATAAAGGCTGGTTATTCCACCTGCCAAATAATTCAGTAAATACTCTGTGAGAGAAAAGGTTTTCCTCTCTGGGGCTGCTAAGGAAGCTAAAGTGTTTCTCTTCATCTTTGTTTAATTTTTCATTCTGCTGTTGAGAATCAGGCCTTAAAGGTATGATTGCTTTATTAATAATGAATGGGCAACATTAGAAAGGGCTAATCAACCTGTTAGACTATTCTTTAATAATGTGTGCAACATAATGTTAGCATCATAAAGCTCTCATTTGAAAGGATATTTTCCACAGTGATTGAATTTTTGTTATTACCGATTCATCTAATGCAAGTAGTAATTTAAATCCACTTCTCAGCTTATCATTGCTATCAACTGAAATACATGGGATTGCATTTTCAACAAGTGTAAGGAAGTACAGTTTTGTCTGAGTGAGTTTAAATACACTGATTTATATTATGCAGAATCTTAAACTGCAGTTTAGGCTAATTCTCAGTGGAGCTCAGGATCACTCATCCACATCTGGCTGTTTTCAGTGTACTCCATGTGTCCTGGTGCCCATCCCCTCTTCTGCCCTTCCTGACATGCAGGGACACTGCTTTTGTGTTGCACAAACCACTGGTATAACTTTTCTGGTTTTATCTGTAGCCTTCATTTCAATTTGTGTCATTAAGCTAAGCATGGCACCAGCTGAAATTTAGTAATAGCAGTCTGAGACCAGCTTTTCAGAATAATTTTTCTTGTACATTCTTGTGTTTCAGCCTCCAGCATCCAGCAGTAGTTTTGAAATGTTGTATTTATTCAACAGTTTGGAGATGGAGCATTAGCGAAATTGAACAGGACTTTATGATGTGTTTATTAACCATAGCAAGAGCTGGATGACATTTCTGAGGTGTCCACAGTCTTCCCCTTAATGTCATTCTTTTCAATAAATGATACATATTAGATAAACCTGTGTAGCAACAGCACAAGCTGGGGCATGTCTTTAAGTGGAAATGCATAAAATGGAAGGATAGGATGAAAGGCCAAAAGGTGCTTTGCGTGTTGTCAGTTTCGGGTTTTACTTGCAAAGCTAGTTGAAATAGACCTTGTCAAGCTATATACTGCAAATGTGCTAGTAATCTGGAGATTTTCTTTCATTTGCACTCAAAATTGCACCCAACAGCTCTGACAGTAGATCACAGCAATAATAAAACCTCATTTGGCTGTAGATAAATGTGTGTACAAAATATGTGCCATTAGGTACACATATATATTAACTTGTGCAATATATTTGCATATATATATGCATTCACTGCACATATGTTTATATATATAGTTTTCCAATAATAGAATAATTGCAAGAAACTCCGCAAATCCAGTATGTCAAATTTGGCAAGATTTTCAGAACAATTTTCTTGGTATTTGTATGTTTCTTTGGCTACTAGGAAGCAGCTTTTCCCTGGAGGTGTCTTTGCCGATGGACTGATATATTTTCATCTACTTTGAGTGGCTCAGGGAACTCCTACAGGATCCCATAGCACTGTACAGAAAACAGAAGGAAGGACATTGTAAGGCAATGAATATTTCTGCAGCTGGAGCTAAGTCAGCAATGGCATTAATATGTACACCCTTATGTCAGTCCTTCAAGGCCTGGGGGAATTCCAAGTGCTGGATCCTGTCCCTTTCTGCAGAATGAACAGCAATGTAAAAATGCCAAGTGCCTCCTGCCAGGACATCTTTTGTGTTGGCATCTGCAAGAAGGGATTCCATGTGAGCTCTTCAGATTGCACACTGAAATCATCCCTCCTTTAATCTCAGCCACATCACTGTTTCGTCTTCAGTGTCAACTTGAAGGCTTCCTTTCCCTTGAGATCAGAGCTAAAGTAAAGACTGAATACTGGAAACCTCAGATTTCCAATACAAAGGTGTATTACACAGAAATTTATTTAGCTAAGAACAGTTAAAATTTGGTGAAATAATGGGCTGGGTGAGTTTGTAACCTATCTATACACTCTCTCTGGTGCTAAATGCTAGGAAAAAACACTCGACAGGCTGCAGAGGAAATCATGAATTCACATGAAAATGTACTTTCAACAAATTTCGCTTAGAATAAAACAATGAAAGAAAGCTTTTCTCTTCTTTCACAAAAGAATGTATTTCTCCCTGTATTAGCATTCCACTTGTTCCCTTGTCTTGTGGCTTAACCTTTTCTTAGGCTCTGTAAGACAGTCCTTTGTTGAAGCAGATAGTAGAAACCTTTACATCAAAAGGTAGTACCATAATAAGATATGGTGCTATACCTCGGCTTAATTTCTTTCTGCTTACCCTTTCTTTCCCTCCTGTGTTTTCTAGCTTTTTAACATCTTTTCTTTTTTTTTTTTTGATGTCACCTTAATTCCCCATGCCTTCAAAAAAAAAAAAAATTGGAAGAAAAATACAAAAAAAATTACTTATTTGCTGCATTTATAATACCACAAAATAAACCCAGTTGTGAATTCTTTATTCTGGCTGCAAACCCTGTCCTTCCCTCTCTTCCTCTCTTGTTCTACAAATACTGTGCACTTTTGCATGCAAACAATAGCAGTAGCATACAAAAATGTTCTTTTCTCCTATTAGTTGTTTTTAAGATATTGCATGGTTAGGTTTTCCCTGTAAAGAAGCACAGAACACAACACTGCTGATAACTTAGGTAATTTTAGAAAAACTGAAAAGACATCATCTGAGAGCAGTATCTGAAGGGGGGCTATAGGGATGCTGGGGAGGGATGATTCGTTAGGGGCTGTAATGATAGGACAAGGGGTAATGAGTTAAAACTTAAACAGGGAAGTTTAGATTGGATATAAGGAAGTTCTGCACTGTAAGGGCGGTGAGGCACTGGAATAGGTTGCCCAGGGAAGCTGTGAATGCTCCATTGCTGGCAGGGTTCAAGGCCAGGTTGGACAGAGCCTTGGGTGACATGGTTTAGTGTGAGGTGTCCCTGCCCATGTCAGGGGGGTTGGAACTGGATGATCTTAACGTCCTTTCCAACCCTAACTATTCTGTGATTCTATGATTTCTCTCCCATTGTGAAATCCTAACACAGAACAGTGCAAACAACTGCAAGCATTTAGAGGTACAAATCCTGCCTGGCCTTTCTGCAACACACTGTAAATCTGTGTGCAGCGGGCTTTTTCCTTCTAGAGGTCTCTGCATAATACTCAGGAGGGAACAGTAGACCCCATGTTAGGATGAAATGCTTCATGGACTGCTCCACTTCTCCATTTGGTCCTGTGTTTTCTGGGGAGATTATACCTCTTGAGTCTTCAGTGTGAGACAGGGAGATAAGGATGGATGGTGCAAGGGAGGCATTTCCAGGGTGTGGAGGAAGTTGTGTGCTTGGAGCTGGAACCAGAGCACCAGCCAGCGCTACCCTTGCAATGCCAAGCTATGTGAGGTGGCCTGACTCCTTCCAGCTACCTGATTAGTTCCCTTCAAGAGAAGCTAGTTGAAGAACCCTTATAATGCGACAGAAGAGCTGAAATAACACCCGTATTGTTAGTGAAAATTAATGGGTATAACAAAAAAAAGAGATTTTGGAATACTTTCCTGGTTGTCCGTCTTGGACAGTCTGAAAAGCAATCCTCCAAAAAGGCTCTCATCATCTTATGTGCACCTGACTGCTGCCCTCCCTAAGTAGGCATATTTAAAACTTCAAAAATCAGCACATAGTTGTGTGTCTGTTCGTTCACCCTGCCATGGTATCTCTAGCTTCAGTGCCTCTACAAAGAGTCAAGTACAAGAGAGAAGAGCAACAGCAAAATATCACCTTCCTAGCTGTAGCTGACTGGTAAACGATTCTCATCTCATTTCCTACTTCTTAGATACCCATCCTGAAAGCACACACACCTGTCATACACCAGCAGCCTCCAGGGTCTGTCCCTTCAGCTGTCTCTGTAATGGTTTTCTCTCATTTGAAGCAAGAGTTGCTCTTCCTTTTCCAAATCTTCTTGTCATTGATTACATACTCCTTCTCAACTTGCCTGGTCATCACATGCTTTTGTACTGTATATCATTTTTCTCTCAATTTACAGTAAAATATCTATTAGATATCATTGGAAAAAATGAACCTTTTCCAGCTGTGGGTAGCTTATAGACCCAAGATATATTTTGCATGTAAATGGAGCACATTATATATCAATGGAGTTGAAAAGTGACTCTTAAATATACATTTACCTCTTATTCAGTTGCATAATGATTATGCCCTATGCCTAAATGAAGTTTACAAGTATTTCATTTTCATTTTTGTATGTAGTCTTATTTGGCTAATTAGTGGCTTATTTGGCATTCCAAACAATACTTGCTTATGTAGAATAAAATTGAAAAAGGAAAAAAATAAAAATTTCAATTAGGGATAATTAACCTTCTTCACCTATTATTTATTGCATTCTGCTAAATTTACACAGGATTTTTATGCCTTTATATGCCTTTAAGCAAAATAGACAATTTGTGACTATAATCATAAACCTGTGATTTTTCTCATATTGGTTTAAATCAAGAATGATGCTATGTAAATTTTTGGGCTTGTCTTTCTGGCTTTTATACTGGAGTAGCTATATACAAAATTTACAGATTATCACTTAAGGGTGTGGAAATCTCTGATGATCAGTGCTTTATCACAGCTTCAGCTGTGCTTTATCAGCAGTCTCAGTATTGGCCCTGTGCCTACCTTGTAGTCAATGACATCATTAGTTGATTAGAGTAATAAGCTCCTCTTAGGAGAGACTTGAGCTCAGTTTTGGTTGCACTACTGAGATGTATCCAAGACTCTGAATTGTGAGTACTTCCTGAGCTTTGTATCTGGATTTAAATGATGAAGGAAGAAGAGACAGCTGTAATAAAGTATAATTTATTTTGTATCCAATTATTTATTTTGCAGTTTGAGGTTAAATTTGTTACTAATTACAGATCTGAACTTTGAAGTTTTGGCCTGTTTCTCACCATGCAATGTGTAGAGATGCCACCTAGGATGTTAGGGAAGCTAAGGGCCATGGCCCAGGGGGGAGTTGAAATGATTAGTTGTGGTGATGAAAACTGATTCCCACAGCTGAGGTTTGTGGTTGCTTTTATATCTAGACTTTACCTTCTAATTAGGCTTCTGTGTTTTCCTCTTTTGTCTCAATCTAGTCTTCTCTGTTTGTTTATAAGATTGTTGTTTTCAGAAAATATCACTTTATTAGCCATACTCTTCCCTATAAAGGTAAGTCCCCTTGATATGAATGGTAACTCGCACATGCATATTTACGTACTCTTCCAGTCAAAATGAGAGCCCAAAAAAGTACACTGAGATCAAGAAAGAAGCCTGAGTAATTCTGAATCTGATTTTTTAAGAGGTCCATTTTGTTGTCTAAATGAGTGTGAAGCTCTCAGATCTTAAAAAAAAATAAGCAGTGTCATATACTCTAGCTGTATAGGAAAATAAGTTTGCTGATTCCTAAGGGTGAGTATTTTAAAAGACACCAGCAGTTAATTTTGATGTTTTTGCACTATTTTTGCATGATTTGATTCTTTCCTTTTGAAAATTCCAATGTGCCTACTGGATATACATAAAAAAAAAAAGGGACTTGTTCCATTTAGACATCATGTGATTGGGTTTAAGATTTCAGATGAGCTGATGTGCTGAATAAATGACAGTTAAGATCTCATAGGAACATGCTTTGAAGACATATTGATTGAAACTTTTAAGTCAAGGCTGAAGAAAATTGTGCTAAATATCCAGTGCAGAAGATTTCTAAATTAGTTAGTTTCTCCTTCAAAGAAGGCTGTCATTTTAACTTACTTAAGGTTATAATTTTTGTATGGCTTTATTTTCTTCTAAATTAAAACTGAGTGCTTCAGGAGAATTGATGATAGTCACCTTGAAGTAGAAATACATTTGTCAAAATGTGAAGCAGAGGGAAATACCCTTTTGGAGTAGAAGAGCCATCTGGTATAGTATGACATGGGTATTTTATATATTTCACAGAAACTGCAGCTATTAACTGAACATACCTTGTATCAAAGAGGTTGTCTAATATTTTATACTCAAAAAAAGAAATCTCTGTGCCATTTCTATGGATGAAACTAACACACTGTGGTTTACCAAGGAGCGGTAACACACACCTGTGTGTGTGTGTGTGTGTGTGTGTGTGTGTATACATATATATAAAATTAGATATGCTAAAAATTTAGTTGCAAATATTTCCATAAGTCTTCCTTCTGGGCAGCGACACACACACACTAGTGTCGTGGTTTAAGAAGTAAATCATGCAGTTTGCTCACTCACTCCCCCCTCTTTCTTCCCTCCCACTCCAAGGTGGGGGGGAAATGGGAAGAAGAATAGAAAGAATGTAACTCCCACAGATTGAGATAAGAACAGTTTAGTAACTAAGGTATAACACAAACCACTACTGTTACCACCAATAATAATAATAATGACCAGGGAAATACAAGGGAAGAGGATACAACTGCTCACCACCTGCTGACCGAGCAGTGGACTAACTCTTCTGGGTTCCTGCCCCCAGTTTTTACATCCTGGTCATGATGTGCTGTGTTATGGAATACCTCTTTGGTCAGTTTGGGTCAGGTGTCCTGTTTCTGCTTCCTGCCGGCTTCCCCTCCTCCCTGGCAGAGCATGAGACTCAGAAAGTCCTTGGTCAAACAAAACATTCTAAACCATAACTAAAAACATTGGTGTTATCAGCGCTGTTCCCAGGCCGAAAGTCAAAAACACAGCATTGCACCAGCTACTAAGAAGGAGAAAAAATGACTGCCACTGCTGAACCTGAGACAACTAGCCAGAGTGCTGCAGTCACTTTGCTGTTGTTCTAGCTTGGGGTAATATCTGACCACAGAAATGATTTATCTGAAAACAGTATAGCTGATACAGTCGCTGTACTTGACCCTAAGCATCTGTTTAAGTAAGGTGCTATGACAGTATAGTGATGTGTTCATCTCTCATCTTCAGGAAAGTCTTTTTCTTCTTCCTAATGACTTTTAACAATGCCCATACTCTTTTGGAGTCATTTTCTGTAGCCTTTGCCATCTCCTTAAATGTTAATACTTTCATTTTTCCCTTGATACCTTATCTAAAAATCTAGTAAAAGTTCACCTTATGTATTTCCTTCTTCTTCTTCCAAAACTATTTTTAAACCAGACTTTTACATCAGCCTTTTGATTCCCTATTTCCATTTCTATATTTTGTTTAATTCCCTAAAATGTCAGCTCAGTTCACCTGCCTGCTACAACACCTTTTGTTTTAATTTAAAACTTGACTCTCCAATGGCTTCTCTCCAGCACTTTTTCCTTTTTGTACCCCAAGTTTTTCTCTCTCAGAGCTGTGCAGTCACTCACATTCTCAGCTTTTCTATCAGCTGACCTCTACATGATCATTATTTTCATTGGCTTCTCTATGTATTTTTTAGTTTTCTAATGTTTAAGCTTATGAAACTGAAGCTACTTAAAAGGAAGTATCTTCCTTCCTGTAGTAGACACTGAGGCTGATTTTATTATTATTATAATTTCTTAGGCTTCATATCAATGCATGTAGTCAAGAGCATCTAGAAAGTATGGGGGGAAAAATCTCATATATGAAAGTTCTCCAGAACCTGAAAATCAGAAGAAAAGTATGTATATCCATGCCAGGTCTTGCATCTGGCAAGTTTATGATCTCTGTGAATCTTTTCTTTTGAGTTTGACAGAATATATGAGCTGCTGTAGTAAATGGCACACTTTATAATCTCTAGAAATACTTAATTTCAGGGATCACAGACTTCGAAGGATCCATGAGGAAAACAGATGAGCTAGTATTTTCCATGACTCTCTCGTGCATTCATTACCACTGGATCTTGTAATTTCTTTTAAAAAATAGCTGTAACTCCTGAGGTCATTTGTTCATTGATCTTGACAGACAGTGGTAAGTTGTGGTTCTGTTAGAAAAACAGCTTTCCTGATACTTGCAATGTTTGTCAATTCCACCCCTCTGCATAGATAGCTTATGAGTTCTGGGTAATCAGACGAAGTCTGATTCAACAGTCACAGAATGCACAACAATCACAGGCTGAGTTGTGAAATCCAAACTGGAGTCTTCCAGAGCCCTTTCGAATTGTGCTGATAGGGCATTTTTATTTATTTAATTTTTAATCAGTGACGCTGGTATCTAATGTTCAATTTTTACAGGTTCTGGTCTGTCATGGTTTAAGCCCAGCCAGTAACTCAGAACTGCACGGCTGTTGGCAAACAACCCTATATCCCCCCACACTCTGGAGAATATAAACCCCACAGGTTGAGGTAAGAACAGTCAATAACTAAAGTATAATACAAAACTACTACTACTACTACTAATAATAATAATAATGATAAGGGCAATAACAAGGGAAGATGATATAAAGCTAAAAGGAATAAAAACAACACAGCTATTGCACAGTACAATTGCTCACCACCCACCGACCAATACCCAGCCTTACCCCAGCAGCAATCTGCCCTTCTGGGTGACTCCCCCTGGTTAATATACTGGACAAGATGTGCTATGGTATGGAATACCCCTTTGTCTAGTTTGACTCTGCTCCCTCCCAGCTTCTTGTGCCCCTCCTCACTGGCAGAGCATGAGAGACTGAAAAGTCCTTGATCAGGGTGAAGTGCTACTTAGCAACAACTAAACCATCATTGTGTTATCAGCATTGTTCTCAGACTAAAGCCAAAACACAGCACTGCACCAGCTACTAGGAAGGAGACAAAAAAATAACTGTTACAGCTGAAATTAGGGCATTGTCATATAACTGAGGCATGATGTAATCTCTTTGAGAGAAAGATCTGAAGTTTATGTGAGATACCCAAACACCTTGATCTGACAATCTGGTGTTTTCTTTGAATATTCAGGATGCTTCTGTGTGACGCTTATCAGTGTAACATTTGGGTGATACAGGTACATTAATTCTTTTATTTTTATAATTTATGGTAGAATGGGTAAGCACTACTGTATTCATTTTTGAATGAAGAAGTGAACTGTGTAAATGACATGAGATGCTCCAGAGCCCACAAAAAACCCTTTGGTACAACACGCAGGCCTGTGCCCAAAGACAGTCAGCTGCAGAAACTAAGCCCAAGGAAGTAAGAAGAGTCTGTGATCACAAACGGGTTTTCTCTTTAAATACAGCAGATAAATTATTCTCTGAATTTTTCCTGACAGTTGTCAGCAACAGGAATCAGTTACCCCATTTCAGATATTATTTCTAAAAGAATGTAAATGCTTTGACCAAACTCACCCACAAATCTCTATTCATTCCCAGGTTTATGAGCTTTAAAACCCTGTCTGTCAGCTTGAAAGAGTTTTTTCTTCCTATTTCTTAAATCTTGTTGCCTCTTCTTTTTACTTATACTGAAAAATAACTCAAGCCAGATGGTGCATTACAGATGGCACAGCCATTCCTGCAGCCCGTGGTTTTAGCTGTGCAGCACTTCTTCACAGGACATTTTTTGCCCACTGGGCTTTCCTTGTTTTAGTCCAGACAGGCTCAGAAGCAGATGGATAGTTCCTTCTTCTCTGGACACTGACTCTAGATCAGCAGTGCTTACATGGAAGTCCACCTCCTGCATTCCTGTTTCAGTTTCATGAGCTGAGCTTTATGAAGCTGATGCCTCGTGGGGTCTACATAGAATCTTTCACTGCTGATCATGTTTGTAAGGACCAACCTTCACAAACAAATCAAGTCTCTGGAAGAAACTAGAGGACCAGAGCAAAACACGGTTGCTGACTAAATTTCTGCTTTATCCAAGAGAGACCCTGAGGTTTGCCCCACACAATGGAGTTGACATCCTAGTAGGGGATATTTGCGTGGGTTTTATGGGTGTATCACTAATACAGCCATATTAAGAAATTATTTTTATTCACAGAATTATATGCTTCAAATAACTCATGACAACACATACTTCAATTAAAGAAAACAAAATAAAGTAAATTAGTCTTGTCTAGAGAGGGACTTTTTCTCTGTTCCATTGAGGAAAACAGTCAGTTGTTCTGGGGCTTATGCTTCTTCTCTTGCATTCACAGGGGAAATCTGTTTCTATTTATCGCATCTGTCTTCTTCCTGTGTATCCCTTAGGAAACATTTTTTGAACACTAGTTAAAAATAAAACCAAATATGGCACAATAATATCCCCTTTTAAGCTCGACACAGTAATTTTTATCTATTATCTGGCATATATTATTTTAAATACCAGCAAAATTATACCCTAGAATGAGCTCTGCTGCACATTGAGTTTTAATCTCCTTCCCCCTAGCAACCATCAAAAAGAACAATAAGGGCAATAAATAGCCAAATAGGGCATCAAAAATGAATAAAAATAGTGTCTCTACTGGGGGAAACCAGTCTTTAATCACTTTTCTACTGATATCCCTAAAATTGAAGGTTAGAACAAACAGTTTGAAAGAGTAGTTTCAAAGTAACCTCAGAAATGGGCTTAGTCTCTAGAACAATAGGACTTTTCCAAAATAAACATGACAATACCCAGGGATCCTGCTGACTTCAGGAAGTTCAAAAGACACCTGTGCACCAGCACACAGAGAAAAGAAAAGCAACAGCCTCAGGCCATGTTTTCACTTAAAAAAACCCCAAAAAGATACCTTTATACTGCATTAAATATGTTGAGATGGTGACAGTGTTGCTTTATTATGACAATAGAGGCAAAGGTGAGGTAGCTTTAGCTTTGTCATAGGCAATTTGAGGTCATTCTTGAGCTAGGGTATGAAGCCAACCTTGATGAGGTTGAATAATTTTTTCAAGTTGGGGTTTTAAAGAGATTTAATGGCCATCCTAGGTTATTTATTAAAAGGCAAAATGGCAATGATATTCCCATATCTGCAAGAAGTCAAGCCTGAATATTTTGTACACCAGCAAGCTGATTGCAACACAATAGCTGGGAATCAAAAATGTAGCTGCTCTGTCTAAGTTTACCACAAGTTAAAACGAACAATGGCCTCTCTTTCAGTGAAGGCTCAAAGGTTGGGGTTTGTATTTCCAAGGATCAGTCTCCAATTAAAAGAGCAGCTTGCAATTAAAGGTGCCTGTATTTGAATAAATGAATGGTCATCTAGATAGCTCTTTTTTTTATTGCTCATTGCTCTCTCTGCTCTGCAAGGGATCTGAAGCATGCTTCAGAGGTATTCTTCAACACTACAGATGTCTGTGGTGAGGAGAATTAAACCCCATCACCAGGAGTCCTTTTTATGTGGAAGCAGCAGAGAACCAGCACTGTGCCTGAATATGTTGAATTTTAAACTCATTAAGTATTGAGAGCAATGCAAAGTAGCTAAGTGCTACATATCACTCTTACTCGATTTTGGAAGAAGCCTAGGAAAACTAGTTGTCTGCATTAGTTGCCTAGCATTACATGGCCCAAATACATGCTACTCTCCAAGTCAACTGTAGATTTATAGATGCCATCTTACCACGCTGAGTAACTGACTTGGTGCTATGACTCTTAATAGTTAAAGGGTTCAGCCTCTGGGACTGCTGAATATTTATTTTTTGTTGACAAACAAAACATAACATTTTTTTTAACAAACATAATATTTCACAGAAGTCAGTGGAAGTTTTGCCACTGACTTACAACAGCTTTTCAAAACCCTACTCCCAAGAGCTCTGACTTTCACCCGAAAGTGATGCCTTGCATCAGAAAGTGAAATTCAAAGATATGAGGCTGCAGTTTATTCTTCATTAATGGTCTAAGGCTGTTGTCTGCCTAAATGCAGTATTCGTTGAGTGGGTTTTGTCCTGGTCTATGTGTGGGAATTGACGCTGTAGTTAGCTCTGCAGGCTATCTAGGCCATCAGTCAAATCTGAATCCACTGTGTCATTGTGCTTCCACTCACACCAGGGAGGGGTGAAGTTTTCAAAAGCATACAGTGGGAGCTGGGTAGTAGCATGAATGATTTCTTTGCTTTTTTCAATAATTATTTTCTCATGTTTGTTTTGCTGATTTTTTATTTTTTAAATTTAAAAATAAATGAGCCAGTAGGTCAATGATAATACAGTCAAAAATTAATGAAGACTTCTTGTTTATTAAGAAATAGGTTGGACAGAAAATCAAATCAGAAGATTCTGGCTTGAAAGAGTCTGCAATTTGCAAGAGATGTCTTACCTTTAAAATACTGTTGAACTAAAAAAAATGCTTTTCAAGGAGAAATGTATCACCAAAGGCAATTTTGTATTATTTTTGTATTCTGTCTTGGTTTTTTAAAAAGACTCAAAGCTTTCCAGTAGGAGAAAAAGCATAAACAAAACCAAGAATTGCAATTTTTAGCTCACATTTTCATAGAGTCTGCTCTCATGTTGTTCTGAACTCAAGACACTTTTTGATTCTTTGTTTTTAATTTAGCCTTGCAAGTTCACGGGAGAAAGCTGTCACAGAGAGCTTTCTTAGACTGTTCTTTTGCCCCTGTGGGTAACTTGATGAGTTAGCACGTGCATTTACATTATGAGGTGCAGCCCCAGTGTTTTCTGAGGAATACCTCTGCAGTGCAGTAAAATGCACTGTTGGGAGATGTTTTCTTATCTATTATTACCTTAAATTTGCTTTTTGTTATGATTATTCAATTATTACTGATTTTGTCCATTAAATGAAAGTGATTTCTATCCCATTTCATTGCTTATGACATTCCAATACTTCAAGATGATTTTCATATGCCCTTTAACCACAGCCTTAACTAGGAATCAGTCTTTTGATCTTCACCCATAAATCACAGTGTCCTCTTCTTTAATATTTTTTTCTTCTCCTCTGTAAATTCCATGTATTTTTTGTAATGCAGTTTTCCCAGAAGCAGAAACACAAGATTTTAGGTGTCTTTTCATTTTTATATTCAATGGGATCTATCTTATATCTCATGTTGGAGATAAACGCTGTACTTCTTGTTCTGTCATGCAAAGTTACCAGTCCCGTACAGCTAAAATGTGTATTAGGTTTCTTGTTTTGTATTTACTGTTGAATGCTAATGATATAAAATATGTCCTGCTGACAGAATCCAGCATGGTCTTCAACTGGAAACCATGATGACAAGGGTCCTTCTCTTACTTCCCCAGTCACTCTATGACTGGTGAACACAGTACAGGTTAACACAGTACACTTGCTCTTGAACAGCACACTGTCTCCTGTGAATTATTTTGTCTCACTTCTGTCTCTACAGCAGACTGCCAAAGAGGAAGACCAAACCCTGTGTGTTAGCTATATGTTTAGATAGCTCTAGACACTATATTTTTAGATAGCTGTGCTGGAAATCATCAGTATCACCTATGATTCAACTGACCATCATTGCTAATCCAGAGGCAAAAATTTGTTATGTTAACCTTCAAAGAATTTAGTTAGAAATGTATGAGACATGTAAGTGCATAGTTGTTTTTACAAGTTGAAGCTTAGGTAGCTTTTTGAAACAATAAGATTACCTTGCGCAACATTTACGTCAAATCTTTACAGCTATGCTTACAAAGAGTAAGTTTGTTATGGGGGGGAGGAAGGAAGTACACATTTTTACTCAAATAGAGCCTTTCTTCTCTTTTGTGAATAATTTGTAGCCAAAACTGAATTTATATAAACTTGTCTGTTGCTAAAGATTGTGTCAGAAGCCACTTATGTGTATGTACTGTAGCTCTGTGGCAGCAATTTTCTTTCAGAAAAAGTGAAATTTTAAAGATTTAGTGTGACTACTTCACTGTGGGAATATATAAATGCTTCTAAGTACATCAGTGACCAAGCTCTTTGATGCGCACAGGGAACTTGCCACAAATGCCTTCCCTCTTGTTAGTCCTTCAGGCAATTCAGATTTCTATTTTTCTCACCAAGCACACTTTCTGGCAGAAGCTCTGCTCTCTCTGGGAAATTATCCTTCAGCAGTAATGTTTTCTAGTCTTCATCTCTTCCTCTTGTTTTTTCTTTTCCCAAAGTCAGCTTTACCTCTGAGGAAATGGTGTCTGTCTGGGTAGCTGACCCCACCTAAAACTTCCACACTTTGTTCTTCTTTCCTCCTTCATAAGCACCGTTAATCTGTAGCACACAATTTCTTTGAGTATGTGTTTGGGCA
Source organism: Psilopsiagon aymara (assembly GCA_024733675.1). Lineage (NCBI taxonomy): Eukaryota > Metazoa > Chordata > Aves > Psittaciformes > Psittacidae > Psilopsiagon > Psilopsiagon aymara. The sequence goes on along the minus strand of JANRGW010041112.1, from coordinate 3,245 downwards.
CATTTAAAAAGCTAGGAGGGAAGGGAAGATTATAGACAGGTACTGCTGAATAAAAATGATTTGTCTATATATGTTGCAGGAGAACAGCCCCAATACTAGGTGGCAAAGTCAGAGCTCTTATAGAACCAGAGGAGTTTCCTTTCCACTAATGGATTCCTATAGTCCTGTTGAAACGGTCAGTAGTATGGAGCAATCACGGCTGACAGATGCCCACTGGCTCCCAGAGCAGTGATTTTGTTTCATCCAAAGATATAAAAAGTAATAGTGGCTGACACAGCAAGGTCTCTTGGAGCCTTTCTTAGCAGGATACGTCTTCCTACACTTTGCTCCTAAGCGCTCAGTATCCCATAGCAACCTCTTTTCTTCAGGGAGCTTTAGATTTTGACATATCATTAATACATGAGTTCAGGAAGCAAAGCTGCAAAGCTGGAGATTGGTTCATGGATTTAGCTGAGGTAAATAGCAAGGAAATTTAAAAGCGGGCCAAAACCAATTTTATGGTCCTTCCTTTGGGATTAATGCCTAAGTTTCTTTTGCCTGGTAACAAAAAGTTGTCACTTGTAAGTGCAGGTAGAAATTTTAGAGGAGAGTTGTTTTTTCAAAAGAAAGCTGCAAGGTAAGAAGGCCAAGCATTTTTAAACACTAGTGTATTTTACAGAATCATCTGCTAATTGAAAATGACGGCTAGTGAAATTCATTCAGTACAGAAGTATTGCAGAACTGTCTAACTGCAGAGCAGGTATTAATGAAAGGGCAGCAAGACCACTGGGAAAAAAACAGGCTGAAATATAAACTTCATGTGTTCATGTATACTTTGGTATATAACAGACTGAAGCACTGCATGGAAATAACAAACCACCTCAGTTCACTGCTTCAGCGTGTCGAGTCTTCAGCTACTGGAGGGTAGTTTTTCACATTTTGCCCCCCAGTCATTCTAACAGAGGCATTTTCAAGGTATGAGACTCATCTACAGGCTGTGAAAGATGTTGTGGAACTTTCTAGCCTGTGACAGATGATATGGAGAGTATAGGAAGTAAATGCTACATATGCTGGCTGTACTATTCAGGATCATATCATCATTTGTTGACTTACCTCAAGCTTGAATTTCTGTCAAGCTCAAAATATGATGTTTGGTCAACAAAACCCAAGTTTCCTTTCCTCTGGAGTACACATGGCCTCGCTTAGCAAGACACAAACATTTTAGTGTTGCCAAGTGCATGTTGCCTGCCTGTGATAGACTTACATAAGTATTTGGATTGTATAGTGAGGAAGGATGCATGGATGCAAGTATGGAGCCAGATTCTTCCAGTTCTGTTTATGAAATGCAGAATCTTATTTCCCCAGATCTTATTTCCCCCAAGATGATCACTGGTTTAACTGAAGTCAATTCCTGAAGTAAAGGCCAGGTCTACAAAGGAATACAGGGAGATAAAGTGAATTCATCATTTTTGTCCTCAGCTGTCTCTTGATACAAAGTTGACAGAATATGACTTCGGTTTTTAAAAATAGTTGTTTATGGTGGTGGGTAGAACTCAGGGACTTCCAAACTTAATACCTTCTGGAATAATTTCCCATGGAATTGGTAGAAGCTCCACTTATTCCAGAATAGACATGGAAAGCAACATGTATACTTTATCTAGAGAAAGCAGATGGTAGGTTCTGTAAATTCTCTGCTTTTTCATCTTATTTAGCAGTACTGTCACAGAGCAAGGTGTCTGAATATATTTTGGAAACATGAGTTTACATGATCATACTTTATTGCAAATAGGTGTCTGAAGTTGTTTGTCTTGTAATTCAAGCAAAAGGTCCTGCTTCATTGTTTGTGATTAAATAGTTTAAATATAAGTCAATGATCATCTGTATTGACACGACAGCTTCAGTTAGGAGTTAGCATTAGCAAAAACCATTCTGTCTGAATGCAATTCAGCTACAGAACGTCTGAGAAATGGTAAAAGAACATTTTAGATGCTGAACTTTCTAATTTAGATCTAACATTTTGCATTTGTTCTTCAGCCATAGATTTTGTAAATGCATTTAGAAGATTTGGGGTGACAAATATTATCATGTTCTGATCACTTCCCCAATATAATTTTTCTTAGGACAAATACTATTTTAGTCAGAGCAGAGTTAGTTTGTTCATGCCCAACCTGAAATTTACACTTTAAGACATTAGGGTGTCCTGGTTTTGCCTGGGATAGTTTCAATTTTCTTCCTAGTAGCTGGTTCAGTGCTATGCTTTGGCTTTAGTCTGAGAACAATGCTGATAACACACCAATGTTTTAGCTGTTGCTGAGTAGCACTCACCCTGATCAAGGACTTTTCAGTCTCTCATGCTGTGCTGGTGAGGAGGGACACAAGAAGCTGGGAGGAAGCAGACACAGGACACCTGACCCAGAATATCTAAAGGGTATTCCATACCACAGCAAGTCATGCCCACTATATAAACTGGGGGGAGTTATCCAGAAGGGGCCGATCATTGCTTGGGGACAGGCTAGGTATAAGTCAGCAGGTTGTGAGCAATGACCCTGGCATTAAGGAGTCCCATGCCCTTGGGTTAAGCCACAGCATAGGGAAAGATGACAGAGTGCTGCCTGCTGGAGTGCTTGAGAAGCCTGTCACTGAATAAAAAAAAAAAAAAACAACAGGAGAGAAAGCAAAAAATCCCCAAATATTAATAATAGTAATAATAATTAAAAAAAAAAAAAAAAAAAACTACCAAGAAAATATTAAGCTTGAAAAAATTACATGTCCAGTCTTAGAGAAATGCCCCCAGCAGATATCGCTGCTGTAGCATGTGGAAATGCTGCAGCTCTATAGAAAATGCTAGACTCATAGAACAGCTTAAGCTGGAAAGTATCTTAAATATCATTTAGCTCAAATTCCCCTGCCATGGGCAGGGACACCTTCCACTAGATCGAGTTGCTCAAAACCCCATCCAGCCTGGCCCTGAGCACTGATAGGAATGGGGCAGACACAGATTCTCTGAGCAGCTTGAGCCAGTGTCTCACCACTCATAAAGACATATCTAATCTAAATCTACCCTCCTTCAATTTAAAGTCACTCTCCGTTATGCTATCCCTACATGCCCTTGTAAAAAGTCCCTCTCCAGATTTCTTGTAGGCCCCATTAGGTGCTGGAAGGCTACTATAAAGTTTCCCTAGAGCCTTCTCTCTTCTTCTCTTCTCTTCTCTTCTCTTCTCTTCTCTTCTCTTCTCTTCTCTTCTCTTCTCTTCTCTTCTCTTCTC
>JANRGW010041111.1:62500-65923 GCA_024733675.1 Psilopsiagon aymara | reverse complement strand
CACCCCCCCTTTTTCTCTCTGCAGGTATGGCATGAGTGTTGTATACCATGTGCATTTAAATGAGAAATAGATTTTGCAAAGCTGTGGCAGACCCTTTTTTTTTATCCATCAAATATATCCCTTTTACCATCTGATGGCTTGGCAACAGGATCATCTCTCTTTCAGTTAAAATAAATGGGCCAGTAAAGTGGTAGAATATTCACTGTGCTGAAAAGACTTTACACTAGTTAATGTACACGGCGTTTTGTGGGTTTCATTAGAGCAGAATACTAATGATGTACTGCATGTCTCCCCACGGCATCACTTTATTGTACCAGCTGTATTATTGTTTTATATTAATATATTGATTATTGTCTTTTTCTCTCGTGTGTGTTTTGTCTCCTAACTTTTTTCTCCTGGCATTGCTTACCTATTACAGTTGGCAGTCGTTTTCAATATCACATTTTTGGAATGGATGTTGATATTTATATGATTTCTTTTGTTTCCCCCTGTGTCTCCAAAGTAATTAATTTCCCTTGTTTGCTGCACAGATGTTGGAATATTTTTCAGTGAAACTTGATAAAGAATGACACCTTCACATACAGGTATAGAGGAAAAATGGAAAATATCTTGGCATTTCAGATTCCAAGGTGGGGAGGTGCCTAAACTCTCAAAAGACCAATTCTTGGGTTCGGACAGAGGCTGAGAAAAATCCAATTTGTGGATTTTTTTCCACATCTTGGTGTACTGCTAAACTCAAAGAGCTTTATTGCTGTAGCTGTGAGATAACCCCTGCACCTAGGTTGGGTGGCTGTTCTGCTCCTCTGAGAAAAGGAGAGGTGAAAGCTGAGTTACCAGGAATAATTTGTAATTTAACAATAAAGGCACCATCATTTTGATCCATGTCAAGTCAGCAACTAACACTGCAAACATAGTCCAGATCTGGAGCTTATAAGCCCCATAGCAATACAGATAACAAAGAAGAGTAACACCCTGGTAAACATGCAGTTATGCAGCTGTTTATATCCTGTGGCCAAGAAACAGTGAATTCTCCCATCATTTCTTAAGGTGTCATAATACATTGATATAAATTTTTCACAGAGAGCTTGCTGTTGGAAAGGTGATGGAAAGACTGTGAGTCACCTGAACATACTGCTGGTAGTGCCAGGGATGAGAAAGTGGTGGCCCATCAACTGATCCATTGCTGTAGGACCAGGTACTCAATTCCACCCAAAAAAAATAATGGCTTGGCAAGCTCATGGGTTAAAGACTGTGCAAGCCCCATGGACTTGGACCAGCATGGGAGAATACAGAGCCTTAATGGCTGGTAGGTAAAGGAACTCCAGGAGAAAATATATTTATAAGAAGGTCTGGCAGCTTGGCCTGCTGGTTCATGTGGTGAACACCCAGTGCATGGCTCTGCCCTCTCCAGGTGTGCATGAGGTGGAGCCAGATGTGGCTGGCAGCTGGTCTATGAGCCTGCCCGCTGCAAAGTGCCCTTGTTACTCCTCCCAGGCTTGTGGTGTGGAAAAGTTTCAGCCCCTCCTCCTGACAAAACAGCATGGATCAACCTTTGCTCCCCACAGACAAGCTCTGTGCAAGTGAGGGCTTGCAAAGTGATGGCATGGCTGGAGCATTGTTTGGGAATGAAGGTGATCAGCATTGATTCAATATTGGTGTAGGAAGAGAGAGGAAAAAGCTGCATTTGAAGAGAAGATGACAAATTTTATGAATCAGGTGACAGTGCTGGGTTCATGACAACAGGGGAACAGCCTCCTGCTACTGAGTTGGTGTGTCTGGATCTTTCCACCACAGTGAGCTCATGCTGGAAAATCAACATGCACTTGCAAGTCCCGCTGTTAAGGTATAAGTGGTGTGTAGACAATATGTAATTACAGTAACCAGAGGACTGTGTAAACTCAACAGCAGTTAAGGAAGGAAGATGAAGGCTTCAAATAACAATCAATGACTAATAACTTTTTGCTTGAAATAATAAAATGTAAGGAGACCAAAAGACTACCATGTAGACTGTAAAAGCACTGGAATAATCCATAGCAAGCTTCTGCAAACAAACGTTTCTATCCAGTTCATGTGTTTGCAACTCTATCAGTTAAGTCATAAATAAAGGCCTTTTCAGCAAAACCTCTTCTGTCACTGGAACTATTCCTGGGGGTAATTCCTCTAGTCTCTTCAGCCTGAATTTGTGACCAGTGCTACCCACCAACTCTCTCCATGGAGTAAGTCAGCATGGCTTGCTGACTCCAATAGGAGAAAAACAATTTACAGTCTTTATGGGTATGATTGACCTTGATGGATCATCCTTAAAATGTCAGCATCAGCATTACAAAGACTTTGCGAAGGTGATTACAATGGTAAAGCTCACCAGTGGACAAGCAGTTCATATTAGCAAAGGATTTATTTTGCTGAGACAGTGAAATCATCTACTCTCTCTGGCAAAGAAACTGTCGGCAGAAAGACTGTTTTGTTGATTTTTTTCTTGCTGTTTTTGTCTTTTAGTGGCACAGTTACACAGGTAGGGCTAAGATGTCAAGGTGGGGTAGCAGCCTATATTTTTCTTTTCCAAATTAGAGGTTAAGTAAGCCAACAGAAACTCAATGGGAGTTGGGAAATGCTGACTCTTAAAAAGGCAACATGTTGTCAATCACCTGATGATTGTTGTATCTGTTTGTGTGAGTCAGTAGTTCCCGAACTCAGAGCCTGGCATGAGCAAAGGGCTGGAGTTTCTGCCTCTCATAAGAACTGCAGTCCCCAGTGCCCTGTCTGGCTGCAAATCTGCTGGCCACATCTCATTGCTGACCACTGGTGTCTTTACACTCCTAACAGAGCTACACCAGAAACTCTTTTTGTATGCTGTTAACTTGTTTCAGATGCCTCTGTTTCAATTACAACCTTCCTTGGGCAAAGCATTTATCTTTTGTCTTTCTTTGGGGCCTGTGATTTTGGTGAGCGTATCTCAGAACAGCCGTATTTGTACTGCTTCGTATTATATACTAATATATACTTCAGATTTGTTAGCATTTGTATCACTAACAACTTCAATTGGCTCATAACATGCTCTACAATATTTTCAGATGAGGTACTGCACTTGCATTTAATTGCCATTTCCTCTGGTTTCCAGGATATCAGTGGGCAAAACAACACACACCCGCAAATTTGTGGTATCTATCATGCAGCTAATATGCCACTGTGTTGCTATTTGTGCCTGCTGCTGTATTTCTTTGTACAAAATTGTAAGCCTTTCAGTCTTTTTTTTCCGAGGTTGTGAATTCTGAGTGTGCAATGTCTGACGGAAAGGGGGAAAGCTGATCCTGCAGCAGCAGCCAGGGACTTGAGGCAAAATCTGGGTGGCAGTACTTCAGTTGGGACATAATCAGTGTGGTAATTCCTAATGCCTTGCTAATTCCTGTGGTATTTTCTGTAATA
>JANRGW010041111.1:0-60000 GCA_024733675.1 Psilopsiagon aymara | reverse complement strand
AAGAATTTAATGTAGGGGCCAAGACACAATGGGAGCACACCCCAGCATGCAGAGAAGCCTCAGAAAGCATGGAAGAGTTTTAGCTTGTGTTCAGCTTACACAGGAAGCTAAAACACTGAAACGCTGCTTGGAAGTATGGACAGCTGCTTGGGTTTGCAGCTGTACTTGTAAATGCATTAGATTGGGATTACATCCTAGGATTAGATAATCTCTTCCATTGGCAATGAACTTCTTGCTGCTCAGTTTGTAAAGTATTCCACCAGAATAGCACAAATATTTGAATTTAGCTTATTAATGGTTAAGTGCTTGGCCATGAAAAAGCAATGAGGTGATTAATACACCACCTGGACTATCCCACAGTGAAACCATTTCCAAGGAGCCAGGGAGAATAGTCAGCTGCAAAGGTCTTCACTCTATCTTTGCTTTGCTGAGCATAGTCATTTCTAGTTATGGTGAATTATTTTACTGATGCGCTTGTTCATGGTCCTTGTGCTGGTCCCATTCCAGAGGCTGTACTGGCTCTAGAGCAGGGAAACAGTGTGGATGACCCAGGAGGTCTTCTCTAACTGTGGTCTGCCTGATACAAACCTCATGAAAAAGCATCCATGACTGGAAAAAAATCCAAGTTTTTTAAAAAAAACACACTGTATATATTAGATCAGTGCATGGGAATGTGAACTGATGGGGCTATATGGAGCAATGCCCTGCTTCCAGGTTGTTTACTCTTTTATGCTGCTATTTAACTCAGTTCACAGAGGTGGATGACTCTTTGCAGAGAAGTACAAAACGTACTCCTGCCCTGAGAAGCCTACAGTTTCACTTGTGTTCATTATTATTGCTAGAGCACATGGCTCTGCTCTTCGCACATTTAAAAATTCATTAAGAATTAATTTTCAGAATGGTATAGCCCAAGAGAAACAGACAGACAGGTCAAGACAGCTTTACATGTGAAACGTCTATCATTAGAAAGAGTTTCAGAATTACTTCTCACTTACTGTATTTGTTCCTTCTGTGGCAGCTCCCTCAGAGCAAGCCTTGCCAAAGGCAGTAGAAATAAATTTTTCCGGGAAAGGGAAGGGTTGAAAGGAAGGATCTGTGTGGCCATTAATACTCGTGTCTCAGCTGGAATAAAGTGTTCATACAAACAGTGTGTGCTGGTAGATAGATAGCAGAATTTATAGTACTCCACCTGTATGGGATATTCAATAGAAAGCACATTAAAAGGATTTAGAGCGGAAGAAGGAATCACTTCACTTGAAATACCATGACTGGGTTTTGTTGCTATAGCATCCACCTATTTTACTCTATTAAGGATTTTCTACGATCTTCATTGTGGCGTTTTTTGACGTCTTTATCCCTCTTGATTTTGGTTTGGCCCTTCTCAGCTTTCACCTTCGTGTTGAAAGTAAAGGCTTGAACTCACATTCCCTGGAATGAGGGGCAACCTGATTAACCACGGGCCCCTTTAGATCCTAAACATAGTGATAAACCCTCTCCCACCCTTTAAAACTTTGTCTCACCAATGATCAAAGACTCAGAAGAAGGGGCATTTGTGACAAGGCTCACAGTGTTTATAATAGGACAAGGATGCCATCCAGAAATGTTGAGCTGCAATCATGTAGTGGATGCAAATGCAAAGCCCAGTCCTCAGTGCTTTAAAATATCTCTGGGGGCCTCTCAAAATTGCAGAACAAATCAGTGGCTTTGCTTCTCACTTGTCTTTCTCTCCCCACGTTTCTGTTTTTTGACAGCCTAGATGTATCATTTGCTAATATCAGCCATTTTGATCAGTCAAAGATACTACTGAGGTGTGCTTTTGCAATCCATTTAGCAACATATCAGCACAATGGGAGTACCAGTAGGCTTCAACTCACATAAGCCTTTTCAAGGCAATATGGCAGCTGAGAAGCTGCAGTGACTGAATGGTGTGGAGCAGGTGGGTAACACCATTTCTCTGTAAAAGCCAGGAAAAATTACACCTGGAATCATGTCTTTATGCCTTTTATCAGAAGGAAGCAGACAACATGGAGGGAGCTCGGAGAGAGAGCAATACAAAATGATTAAAGGGTTGTAGGGAGAAGGGATGGGTAGAAACATTTGGGCATATAAGCAAGGCATGAAAACTAAATGTGCGTAGTTTATGTAAGCAATCTTTAAGGAGAGGGCATGATGACATAAAGTATAAATATCAAAGAGGGAGGAGAATTATATGAGTTGGTAGGAGGGTTTACAGCTAAAACAGAAGTGAAAGTGAGAAAAGGAAGATGTACGTGTCCTTATGAGGAAAATTTTCCAGACAGTGAGAGCTACAGGATCATGGAGCAGTCCTCTAAATGAATTGGTAGAAGCTCCATCTCTGAGGACATTTAAATCTGGACTGTACAGAGCATTGGAAAATATAAAAATATACTGTAGGGAACAATCCTGCACTGTCAGGGGATGGACTAGATGACTTAATGCATCTTTTCCATTTCTAATTTTGATGATTCTATGGCTCATTAATTGCATATCATACAAATGCAGTAAAACTTGATGGGAATTAAAAAAAAAGAGCCTACATTGTGGGAAGGCTGCCAGGCTGAGTATAGACATATTCCTTAAAACATAGGAGACAAGTACAACTCTTCTTAGGGTTGTTATTATTCTTAAAGTTATTCTATTCACATTCTCTTTAGGATATTCATGCTGCATGTAGCTGGGTTCAGGATAGGTGGTACTTTCCCATGAGACGTCTTGTGGACTGATGCTTTACACTGCTTCTTCAGTAATATAAAAATGTATGGTTTCCTATACTGGGATATACCAGGATGAAGTTAAGCAGTAATCTCCCTTTGCAGAATTAATATTATATAAGCATCAATCTTTTTCTGTTGAAATACAAAGCAGAACTTTGGCTGATTTCATTTGTCTGGGAGCTAAACATCATATTGCTGGCAGTCCCTGAATCCACAGCGTGCTAGAAAGCTCAGTAGCAGTTTATCAGTGCGAGGACAACATTTTGAGGAAGTCTAGGATTATTTGTTGAAGGTCTTTAAACACATACTGGTTCTTGATCCTGCACGTTTGACTGTCCAAATTAAGTCATCATGCAGTTCAAGCCAATCTTCCTCTCCTCCAGTCGTCTCTCACACCTTGAGTGAGAGACTCATGTAACAAGCTTCTGCTTCTTCACCCTTTCCCACAGACTGAGCTATATCCTGTATTTTCATGCAAGGCATCACAGTGGCCTCTTTCCTCAGACCAGTCACACTGAGCAGCAGAGCGCTGCAATTTTCCACCCACTGATGATTGGCATGATCTTGGAGCAGAGAAGAAACCACAGCCTTGCACCTCAGCTGGGGACAGACCGCACCTCTTGGCATGTGGTAGACTATGACATTGACCTAAAAGCGGGGAAAATAATTCTTGAAAAGTCTCTGCCCCCATAGGGACTTTGGGAATACAAAACTGTGGCCAAGTTCTTGTCTTAGCTGAAGCCATTGGTACTCCGTCTTCATCAGGGAACTCACACTAGGCAGCTCATGTGTTGGGCTTTTTTTACCTACTTGTCTAGAATAGTAGAATAATATTTAAAGAGCAGCACAGTTGGGTGCAGCTGGCCAGTAACTCAGCTTTATGGTGTCTTAGCAGAAAATTGAGTGAGGCAGGGAATCAGGTTGTACTAGCACATATACATAATATATTTCATTTCACTAGCTGCTTGCTGAACACACACCACATCTTTTTCTTCCTGTCTAAACATGCTGTTATGGAAAGTTAAGTCCTGTCCTTAATTTCTAACCTCAGTCTGTGAACTGGCTCTGTCCTGAGCTGTCTTCCTGACCCTATAAACTGCAAAACATTGAGTAAATCAATTTATGTTTCCATTTGAACTTCGTTATGGATGTTCATTTGGCTTTAAGACCTGCACAAACTTCTTGAATAAGTTAGCACAGAGGCCACTTTTTCTCTGAACAGCTTTATAATAATCAGCTCACCCTGTGCCTCATTGAAAAGCTGTGCCTCTCAGTAGCACAACATGAGACTGCTATTTTCCCCTAAACTCCCATGATGTTTTTGACCCCAATCAATTCACACAGTTAATAATAACTTCTTGTATAGAGTGTACTAATAGAAATTAACCAAAAAGAAAAGTAACTGAAAAATAAGGGGAAATGCATCTGGCACATCCCTGTGATGTTTGTAAGGGAGGTAGCAATTCCATTTCTGAATGAATGATCAGGGAAGGAGAAAGTCATGCCAATTTTAGTGACTGTAAGAGGTAGCTTGTAGGGTGAGATAAGCCCTAAACCAGTGAGGCTAGTATGGCCACATAAGTGCACTGATACTTCAAAAAAAAGATACTTAAAAAAAGAAATAAAGCTTAGCCTAGTCATCCTCCAGCTTGGGGCTCGATTAAAGAACAGTGATTTAGATTCATTTAAAAAATAATAAGGGCCTGGAACAACCCAAGGTGGTCATTGCAGAGGAAGGCAGGGCAGCAGAGTCCTACTGCAGTTACAAGCAACTTTGACTATAGGGGAACTGAAGGAGAAGGGGGAGGTTAGACCAGTTGGGTAGGAGAAAGTAATAGAAAGGAGAGCTCTGTCACTACGTTCCCAGTCCAGGCTGGTGAGATGCCAGGACTGTTTACAGCACAAGCATGGACCTCAGCTCTGGAGACCTGTTCAGACTGTATCTGGGTTGCTGAGAAGGGCCACTGCTGAACTGGTGTCTCCTGAGTAGTACTTAGTGTGTTATTGCTGTCTCACTGGACCTTGATGTCTGCATGTCTCGTTAATGAATCATGGCAAACAGCACCACCAGAGTTGGTGAAGATGCTTCAGCATCAGGGCTCTTTGGAGGAATCTCTACTGTTCTGCTTATGTTTCCCTTCAGGACAGAGTTCATGCAAATTTCTTTTCCTTGCAAAAGGGAATTCTTTATTTCACCCTTGTTGTTCTGCTCTGTTCTCTGCAATAGAGTAGCAAAGCATGATTACTGTAAACCTACTTTGGGTGGTCTCTTCCAAAGCTCCCCTAACATCACTGGCTTCCCTAGGTCCCAGCTGCAAGACCATGAAGAAAGACTGCCTCTGTTGATATTCTGCCAAAAGAAAAAGGGAGAAGAGCATGAACTGTACTCACAGCCTATGAGACCAACGCTAGCATCTGAGAAAGAAGAGTCTTAAAAAAATGATAACATTAATGCAGATATAGAACTGTCATATTTAATTTACAGCGAGCAGACAATTCCCGGCAATCACTCCCACTGCTATCATAACTCAGACACATTGCATATATGCGTGTGTGTGCGCTGCATTTATATGTGTGTGTGTATTGCATATAGATATGCAGAAAACTCATTATCACGTGCAGTAATGGTAAATATTTCATGGACCTCATTCTTTAAGTCTCAGTTCTTAGTGAAGCCACTGAGGGAAGTTTTACCCTGAAAGGAAAATGACATGGGCAGCAGGGTTTGGTTCCATGCCAACTGGTTGGCTTTGCCTCTGTGCTATTCCATGGTGGTGACAGTAAGAGCAAGGGGACAGGCCCCCTCTCCCCTGGGGGAAAGGACCCCTGTGCCACAAGGAGCAAGCAGAGCAGTGCTTGGGTAAGCAATGCATTTTTTATCTCCTTTTAGAGAGAGGGAGACAGTGAGGATGGATGGAGGGAAGTTGGAGCGTTGGCTCTGCTGATTCTCTACAGCCTGAAGCTGCTCCCTGGGGAAAATGAGTCTGGTATCAGCTGCTTATTGATTCTTATACCTGCAGTGTCCCTGGGAGAAGGCCTAGCTGGAGACCAGCCATCTATTTTTGCTGTGTAAAACCAGATTACCTCCTTGCAGCTTGTTAACAAATTATTCCACAGAATCAAATGAGAAAACTTGATGCCACTTCTTTGTTGCCTTAGGCTGTCAATCTGAAATGATGCTCATTTGATGTGAAATGTCTGTTTGCTGTGAAGCCTGACCCGGTGTTGATTGTTCAAATCTGAGCTGATTCAGCTCTCTTTGCTCACCTATGGTCTTACTGGAGCAGAAGTCTCCTAAGAATTAATAGACTACTGCATGTGAACAAGGGGGGAAGAATCTGTTTTTTGCTGAATGCCAGCATGTTTCAGGCTCCTCATGCCCACAGACAGCATTGCTCATGCCAAGTTTATCTTGCCTAGAAAGAGTCTTCTGCTTTTCTGACTCCTTTCTTGTCAAATAGAAACCAATCAATTCTCAGAGGGTGTTGAACTGAAACCAAAAAGTCGGTTTAAAATGTGTCTTGTTGGAAATTGGCAAGCCTATCTACCTGCTCCACATCAGTGCTTTTCTGCTCAAGTACTGTCTTTACTTGGCAGTAACACAAGATGGAATAACAACAAGCAGTTCTTCCCAAATTCCTGCCTGCTTAAATTTACATACAAGATTAAATGATTTTTTATCATTATGCCCCCTAGGTTCCTGCAGTACAGGTTGTTTCATGCATAAATCATTTATAGCTGACACGTTGCCTGTAATTTTCTCCCAAAACTAGTAATTTCTTAGTGCAGTAAATTCACTATAATTTATAGCAGAAAACACCTTGGAGTTACCGATCTAACGTTCCTCACTTGTGGTCCTGAGCTGTCAGGTGTTGCTATGCTGCTGCCTGCTACCTAGCAGCCACTGTGATTCCCCCCACAAGCAGCACCTGTGTATCAGCTACAAAATTAGGCAGGGAGACAGAAAGACCCTGACAACTTGTTTGCAAAGTGTTGTGGAAGCAGCAAGACAGAAAGTTGCTTACTTTGGCTTTTATTTTGGCATTTTATTCTATCACGGGCCTGAGGAGACTCAGCCATCCCACAGCAGTTAACCTTTTCAATTTGCTGCAGTTTAACTCATTAGTAAAATGAAACAAAGGAAGTTTCCTGTGTGACATGGAAGAAGTTTTTCTGAGGAGATTAATAACTTTCTCAGTCACATAGGGTCAAGCCCTGTTTGCTTCCAGCTGCATTTTAGAATTCTCTGGGGCATTTTTGGTGGTAGCTTGTCAAAAAAGCTGCACCTTACCCTGATTTGTCTGAGAGGCGCTCATGTCAAGCCTGGAGCTGCTCAGCGATGCTTTGCTTGTATCATTTGTCCAGTGAAATGATAAGCTGAAAGTTCTTGCCTTGTAATACCAGGTAAAACGTGTGTGTACTGCACAGCCTTTGTCCTTGGCAGCACATGAAGCTGAGGGAGTGCGTGTGTAGCTGTTGCAACACTTTCAAAGTTGCTCGTACAAAGATAGTTGCTCCCCTTGACAAAGGGAAAGACTAATCATGATCCTTTATATGCTTTGCAAATGCAAAAAGGAGTTACGTGGGTCAGGATATGAATTTGCAGCTCATCCACTGCTCATCCACTGTACTTCCATGGGTCTGCAGCCATCCTTGGTGAAAACTTGGTCCGCTACCTTCAAGTGCAGTGCAGCTTAGCCATGGTGTATGCAAGGATCCCTCAGAGCAGCTACTGCAGGGTAAAACCCTTCCCTAACTTCCCTTTTGGTGACATTTTCATGTGTCTTACCCAGCAGGAGCTGCAGACGATGAAAGGAACCATCAAAAACATCTCCTCTCTCTGCACACCCGTGGGAGCATTGGGTCAGCCCCTCATTTTCCCTCAAACACCCTCAGACCAGCACAGGGTGGTGGGGCCAGTGGATGTGCCATGGGACTAGCCTGTCACAGTGGGACTTGTTTAGTCTAGCAAGGGGGTGGCTGAGAAGAGATAGGATCACTCTCTATAAATACATTGAGGGTAAACAACAGGAGGGAGAAGGGATTTAAAAAAACCCAATTATTATTTTCATGTTGGCACACAAACAAATGGTTATACATTGGCCACAAATAAGTTTAGGCTGGAAATTAGAAGAAAGTCCTATCAGCAGAGCAGGGAGGTCCTGGAACAGCTTTCCAATGAGAGCAGCAGCAGACAAAACCAAAGTGCTGTCGAGATGGTGGTTGATTACTATATGAAAGGTTTTAAATCTTATGCTTGTGTTAAGAAGACACCGGTTGTAAAGCATGGGAGGTCCTTTCACGTCCTGCTTGTTCTGCGATGTATCTCAATGCCTCCTTAAGCTCTCCAGGGAGGGACTCTCCTAAACCATTTCTTCTCCAAGAGTCCAGAGACATCAGATTTTTCAATTGAGGGACAAGGCATTGGTCAGGGAAGGCACATCCTCTTCCTGACGCTGCCTGAACTGAGGTCAATGCAAATAAAATGAGACTGGAGGCTCAGAGAAGCTGGCAACATCTGGGGTTTAAGAAATTATTTTTCAGAGAAACTTATGGGTTTCTGTCAATCTCCACTTATTATTGCCAATGTCAACAGCCTAAGTTTTCATCACTTACTTACTTCTAAATCATAACTGTTTACTTTTGCAATCACAGGTTGAGATTTGAAATGCCTACAGGTTCTTGCTGGAAAAAAAAACAGCATCTCTAAGCCATTTGTGAGCTTTTTTATTGCATTATTAGGAATTTTCTTCACATGCAGAAATAATATTAGGAAAATAGTCTCCTTTTTAAAGACCACTGATGTGTTTTGATCAATTTTTCAGCTATATTTGGGAAGAAGGTATTGACACAGAAAATAAGACTAAAAAGGCATGAGAAAAGGCAGTGAAAATCCAAATAAAAGGTCACAAACTATTAGTAGCAAAATTCCCCAGGTCACAAATCACAGAATTTTAATCAATACAACTTCTAGTTTGCAATTAGGACTGTTCAAAGAAATTGAACAGTGTTTAACTGAATATTTAATACTGGCAAAAATTGCTGCTGCAGTGAAATTAGTTTAGAAGGACAGGCAAGTCTAACATCTGCCTTTACGGAGCTGCACAGACTTGAAAAGCAGAAATGAAATATCAGGTAAGGTTTATACTTGCAAGTGCACCCAGTGGGCATAGCAAAATGCCTTAGTGTAGGTGAATGTATAAACACAAGACAGTAAAATAAAAGGTCTTTTCTCATGATGGGTTGTTTCCCTATAGGAAGTTGTAACCAAAATCTCTTGTTGGCTGGCCATACTTCTCAGTACTTGGTAAAATCTTTCAAACCTCAGCAGGATAATGGGTTCAAACTTAAACAGGGGAAGTTTAGATTGGATATAAGGAAAAAATTCCTTACTGTAAGGGTGGTGAGGCACTGGAATGGGTTGTGAATGCTCCATCGCTGGCGGTATTCAAGGCTGGGCTGGACAGAGCCTTGGGTGGCATGGTTTAGTGTGAGGTGTCCCTGCCCATGGCAGAGGGGTTGGAACTGGATGATCTTAAGGTCCTTTTCAACCCTAACTATTCTATGATTCTATGACTCTAACGTTGCCTGCCCTACTCCCAAAATGCAGAGGCAGGAGAGAGCCCACCACCTTCACTGCCATCACCAGTGACAAACCACTGGAGACCTTGTTGTCTCAGCCTCCCATGCAGCTCTGGTGTTTGAGTTGGCAGCTCTCAGCGTTCCTAGTGTGATTCGGCTGTTTACCATCATGTCCACTGCATGCAAACCCTTCAGAATGTCAAACCTCACAGATTAAAGCAAAATACGGTGATCACAGCATATGTGACTTCCAAGGCAGCCGTGACAAAAATGCATCCCCAATCACATACACTTTTGCCACTTCAAAGCAAATGCTGTTAAATGAAAGGCTAACTCTTTATCAGGCCCTTTCAGATCAGGCATTTTCCTCAGGTCTGTTCCTGGAACATGTTTAAAGAAAACTTTCTCCCCTCACCCATTTGGAGAATGTTTTACATTCCAGTGTTAAAATTCAGATCACTGCATACTCTCCAGTCCTCTCTAGGGCCCTGCAATAAATGTCACAAGGAAAAGGATAAGGAGGGAGAGGTTTTGACTGGGGCTGTTTCAGGCAGTAGTTTAATTTTTAGTTGTTTACTGTAGCTTATATAAATTAAACTCTGAACATCCTTCTCCTCCTCTGCTTCTTTCAACAGATTTCATGCCAAAACCTTCTCAGGTATGCGGACATAAATCTGGGGAAATTCCTGTGGGTTGACCGAACTGCCACAGACTTACACTTCTAAATAAGACCAGTGTGCTGCCGATGTGGTTACAAGGTTGGCATGAGCCTGGGCTTTATTTTTGCCTTCCAGTGTTGCAAAACTGTGGTCTCAACACAGTTTGTACTGGACAATTTCCATCCTCCAAGGACCTGACAAGTAAAGCACATTTGTGAAGAGTGACAGAGATTTCCAGAAAATAAGCGATGTAGCTTTAAGCTGCTGATGTGCTTTGGCACTGCCACAGGAGCTGATTCCAGCACAGCTGACTCCCAGACCACTTATTTGGAAAATACTCATCTAATGGGAGAAATTTCAGATATGCGGCATTACTTTGGAGACGCTATTCAAGCCCATGTAAATTCCCATCTTGCATATAATTTATAGAACATGATTTCAGGTTCCTATTGTTAAAAATCATCAACTTCAGAAGATTATGTTTATGTTTTGATGGTGCGTGTATCACTGGAGACATCCAGGATGCCTGTGAAACCTGATAGTGTAGCTCTGGGTACTATTCTGAAGTACTGATGCATGGAGCTCTCTTTCCACTACCCATGCTCTCACTGAACCTGCCATCCAAATCTCAACAGAGAGACAGACATAGTGTTTTTGATGGTGATATAGTGAGAGTGACGGTGGGTCTTTTAACTGGCACAAACATATAGTTATGGGCTTTTGAACTCCCCCGTCATTCCGGCAAGTCTAAGGACATGTCGATGGTGTTTGGCTTCGCAGATCATTCCCTCAGCTCTCTGTGATTTCTAAATTGTGTCTCATTGCCTTGCTTCTCCATGCCCCGAGAACAACCAGAGTTACACTGGACAAGATTTCACAGCAGCAAATATGCTTGTTCCCTACCCTTATCATCCCTCTTCTCTGTCTTCATCCCCGTATAGGATAGAAACAGTGAGAAGTTGTTGCAGGTACAGACCCAGACCTTGCAAACACTTTAATTCATCAAAGAAATGTCAACCATTTGATAGCAGCATCTTCCCTCTGTAAGCTTCATTACTAAAGGACTGAAGTTAATGTTCAGAACTGTGGGCTAACTCTTACACAGGCCCAGACACACAGTGCTAAAGCAGAGCATTCAAAGGCCTGTGACAAACTCTTGCTGTGGAGAACCACAATGGAGATCCTGACAATCTGTGCTCTTCTCTTCGTATAAACTTGGCATGTCTTGCCAACAACTCATGTGTGAGCTGGGTAGAGGGTGTGGGTTCACCACCACTCCTGGCAGAGATTCAGGAGAGAGCACTGTCTTGTGGCACATACTGTCGCATATTCTGAAGGAGTCTTACATTGGATGGAAAGCAGGATGAGATAAACTTCAGGCAAAGCTGTGCACGCATAGATTTGCAGGCTGTAGCATGACCAGGAGTTGAGAATGGTTGCTGAATGATAGCGTCAAAATGGGGCTTTTCTACCTACACCATCACACCATTGTCCTTTACATTTTTGTCCATACATTTGGTTTACACCTGTGCTGGTCCACTGTGATCTGACTCTTCCAGAAAGCCAGCACACAGTAGCAAAACAGTCAGGGGTAGCTTTGTCCTTGGCTCTACCTAAGAAGAACATGTTTCATGATATTCTCAATTTTAGGAGGTTTTAGACAGGGTCAATAATATAAGTCACAGCATCCCACTTTCTGATGCTAAAAAGCTTCATCCTTCAGTGTCACAGAGGAGAATCTCACTCTAATGGAAATTCTAGTGTTTTGTGTTTGGGCTTTTTTTGGTGGGTTTTTTTGTTCCCAGTGCTTCTTGCTGTAAAATTTTCAGTCATGACAGAAGCTTTCTGAAGTAGTGCTTGTGTGTTTGAGCACTAGCAGAAACTAGTTGAGAGAGTCTCATGGCATCTATCGGAATTTCTAGTATGGTAAATAGGGGAAATATTAATCATTTCTTTTTTAAACACCAACAATATGTTCTGTGCTCTGCTGTACAGAATCCAAAGTACAGACAGTGCTTGGAAGAACTTACATGTCCAAACAAGATACTCCTGAAATCCAGACAGATTGCAGAGAGTAACCCAGAAGTACAAAATCTTTTATACTGGTATACATTAAATGATTATGTGTGAATAGTCAGGCTTTATAGCTGACAGACTTTAAAGGAACATGCTGCTATGGCAAACACTATTGCTTTATTTTCAGTCAACATCATATCAACAGATGCACGTAACTATTTGTCTGTTTCATACATTGTTATAATTTTGTTCAAAAACTTTCAAAATGCTACAGCCTCCCCAGAAAGGCAAAGGTGAACATTTGCTGAGGTCATTAGTGTTGCCTTGCCGCCTTGTATTACCTTCATTGCATTGTCATATGCTTCTGCTTTTTATTTAGAGGTCTTATGGTATATGTGGAGGATTCCTGTTGATTGTAGACTAAGTTCTAGAAAGAAGGAAAAAGACAATCTTCTAGGTTTTGGATATGGTAACCACTCAGAGGCATTTATATGCAGCTGGACCTTTTGCCCATTCACTTGTCTTTCTGCACACCTGAATGCCAGTTACTGAGTTGAGCACACCTTTCCATGCTACCCAGTTTTGTGCTCTTAGGATGAAAATGATAGCTCATGAATAAGGTAATGTGTCAAATTGGCTTGGCAAAATCAGGCAATTTGGCACTTTTTAAAGGTATTAAAACTTTGTCTGTGGTTAGATCAGGGACCTAACGCACATCTGCTCCCCTGACTAAATCCAACAGCCCACATCAATCACCAGGCTCTCAACCAGTTTCCTGCATGCAATACCAGTCAGAAGGCAGAATGACCACACACAGAAGGCTGCCTCAGTGCAAACCCCAGAAATTAATATTTCCTGTAAAGAAATAGTTTTCTGCTTTGGGGAATCCTGTTGTCTTAGTTCTTTCCCAAGAAATCTGTCAAGAGCAGAGTACAAAGTCCAAGGACAGGAAGGGAGCTCAAAGACCAAGACATACATGCTGAAAAATGGCATGTTTTGTCATACAGGAGTGGGTTAGAAAGCATGTCATGAAACAGCAGTTAGTATCTTACCTTGGGTTGTAAAAAATCTCTGGCGCTGACCTCAAGACCTGGTGTGGGTTGAAAAATTCTCTCTGAAGTCCGTACTACTTTGTTGCTGTCTGCATTGTATTTGTTGAACATCATGAAGTAATGGTTCCTCAAAATGAAAATTACTTATTTGCAATGGATCAAGAAGCAGGAGAGTATGCAGGTGTGTATTTGCTGTTGAGAGGCATTTTCTTTAACATGTCTGGAGAATACACAGGATACTGATAAAATTGGTGCTGGCATTGCCTGAAAGGTTGGAAAAGGAAAGGAGCAATGGTGTATAGAATGCAGGGGGAAGGATGTGGAGGGAGGAAAGCAGTGAAACATACTTTTGATTAATTTTACATTCAGTGTGTTCTGGTTTTGTTTAATGTAAAACCATTTTGAGAAGAATGCTCTGGGTATTAAAAATACTGTGGAGCAGGAAAAACATTTTCTTCAAAGACCTAATTGTTAACTGAGACCCACTGAAAAACCAGTAACTCCAAACCCTTTTCACAACTGGATAATTTTAGACACAGTGAATTAGATTTTGAAATGTATTGTGGCTTATGAAGAGTTTAAGTGCAAAGAGGATTTTCAAGGAGGCCTAGACAGGTTAAACATCTATTTCTAATTAATCTGAAGGAAGTCAGCATCTCTTGCCATCACTTGCCAGCATGCTGGTGAAGTCCCATGCTTGTAGAATTGTTCACAGAGGTATAAAAACATTTAAGAGTCTTTTGGAACAACTGTTGGTAAGTTAGGGTCAAGAGAGATCAAGTGAACTGTGGCGAGCACCATGAATTCAAGCATGCACAGCTGAAGCGCCAGCCGGGAGGAAGCGCTGGTAGGGATGCAGAGCTTGAGGACAGGATGTAATTGTAATTACAGAAGGATCTCAGGGCCTCTTTGTGAAGTCAGGACAACCGGGGAGATGTGAGGTGATTTAAAAGAAAGGCCACGGAGAGGACATGACTTCTGCCTCTTGTCATTCTTGCTGCAATGAAAATATGAGAGAACACACTGCTGAATCCTAAGGCTCCTTCAACACCATTGGAGTTCATTCGTATTTCCAGGAGAAGGGGCGGGGGGTGAGGGAAAAAAAGAAAGTGATTATCATTATATTACCTATTATTGAGTCTGCAGCCAGGGAAAAGTCCATTACTGATCCCGCTTTCTCTTATAAAGGCATACTTTTATTTTCCATCTTGTGACAGCTCTCCATACATTTGTCTATGAGCACAGGCAATAGGTATGTCATGTGAATGCAGGAAGAAGGAGCTTGAACAAGTGATTCCAGTTATTTTTTCCTGTATCTGTGTTTTCTTGAAGAAAAATCTCAAGGACTTGGTTTAACCAGCAGCACAGGGAATTGTTAAGGGAAGTCCTTACCTTTCAGCTGTGTGTGATGAATAGGAGAGGACTCTCGCACAAAGCAAAATGAATTTGTTGATCTCTGTTCAGCCTCAATTAAATCCCAATTTATGTCACAAAGCCACCAAAATATCTCAGTAGTATTACTGTGGGTCTTTTTGACTTCACAGATGACCAAGGCTGTGCTTACATAGATGTGGAGTGGATCAGTTTGACATGCACAGCATAGCAATGCCCCTAAAGGGAAATCTGAAAACAGCCTGATAGAGGCTTTTAGGGCAAAGTAAGAACCCTCTGTCATACAGCTCAGCAATGAAAGTTTTGCTGCTGCAGCCAGGTACCCCAGCTGAACACAGTGGTGCCTCTGTGGGATGTCTAGGGTAGGATGAGGAATGAGCCCTCTGAAGGCATGTTACACACTCCCTACCTTTGTCTGCAGGTGATGGAGCATGGAGTTTCCTGTGGTTTTCACCCCCAGAATACTGGGGTTTCCTGTGGTTTTCACTGCCAGGAGCCTTTATGAGATTGGACAACTCCCAAGGGTGACTGGGAGCATCCAATTCCTATGGGTTTTTTTGGACTAGAGAGTTAGCTTTTTCCACAGAAAAGCTGAAAAACTCATTCCCCACAGCACATGTATACTTTGCATACTCTGTGAATGGTTTGTTTCAAAATCTCTGAGATTATTCCTGGACGCAGATAAATGCTTTCTCTTTCATTTAAAAGACCGCCATATCTGTGTGCAGTGTCTGTTTCTTGGGTCTCTTACTTAAAATTAAGACTTTGCTTAAAATTAAGACTTTGCTTGGAAAACAGCAAAATAGGAGCATCTAGGTTAAACATTGCAGATTTTTCTGCTGGCCTCAGCAGAGCAGCTTTTTTAACAGCACTTACTTCAAAAAACACCTCTATTTCAACTTCAGCGTTGGCTTCCCTGCCGAGTTAATTAATCTCTGAGGATTGGAGATTAAGCACATTTGGAAAGTGAGCAGAATTTGGTTCTCGGAGAGTTGCATACATTTGCCATTTGTGGTTAGGAATAGAACCCAGAGACTGTTTATTCCACAGTAGGAAAAACAGTTTTTACTTTTCTTAAACATTGCTGGCTAGTTTATGGCTCCTGGCAGGAGTACAGTAACTTTGAGCAACTAGTTTGTTTGTTCCAGCTAATTTATAGAGGGTGGTATTCATTTTCCTTTTCCCTTAAAGGGTTTCTGCAGTGTAATTTAGGCCCCTAACGGGACATTGCTTAGACCTGATAGAAATCAGGCATACAGTGTTCTCCAGAATCCAAATAGCCAGACAAGGGTGTGCTAAATCCATCAGGCTGCCGACAAGATATTAAATGCAACAGTTACTGCTATGTCCTGTAATTCCTCAGGTCTCCAGCACAAGAGGCCCTTTTTCAGACAACAGAGGGGCTGAGGGGTACGCTAACTAGAAATCACATTCCAAGGGATGGGCTGACGTCATTAAAGCAAGTAAGGCAATAGCCATCAGGATGTCTTGTGAGAGGAAGGAAAAAAAGGGTGAAACACAGACATATTAAAACAGCCATTTAAGGCTGAAATCAAAGCTCTTGAGGGTGGCTATGTCAATTTTCTCCTGGCTTTGATTCACACTATGAATCCGCCGTGCTTTTTAAGAATTTCCTTTCCATTTGACTTATCTGAAGCACGGGGACATGAGCAGAAGGTGGTGTAAGTTTGGGAAAGCTTCCAATGACTGCCAGGGTTTCCTGGCTCAGCTGGATAGAGGTAAAAGTGGAGGCAGTTGGGGCCCTAAAGGGTTTGCAGGGCTTTCCTTTCTATCCCTTCTGATTCTACCCCAGTAGTTGACTTCAAACAGTGCTGAAGCCAGTTGCCAGCTCCTTTCCTGCTTACTTCAGCTAATCCAGGATTAGGAAGACCTGTACAGGAAAACTCTGAAGGACTGGGCGTGAAGCTGATGGGCCTTGTAGTGACTCAGACCAGGAGTATTGTATCAAACCTAGCAATATGCTTGAGGTGAGCCAGCCAGTGCATGACTTTATCCATCCTTTCTCTAATTTGGGTGGACAACCTTTTGCGTTGCTATAGAATGTGGAGGCTGCTATGGAAACTGTGGGTTGATTGTGGTGAGTCAGAGTTCACTCCCAGTGCACAGTGATGGGAATGAAATAAATAGAATATTATAGTAAAATAGGAGTAAATGTGATTGATATGACTTTGAATTATATAAAATTTCAAATTACATTTACACCCTCATGTGAAAGGAGTACACCTTTCTGTGTCTAAACCATGGTCTTATAACAGATGCTATCTCACACTGGCACTTTTAAGTATTCATGTATTTCTGATGTGTGAGATATTGAAACTTGAGCCTGCCTGAATCTTGCAATAAAGCTTTGCTGAGCACTAGGTCAGCCTGGGATCCCAAAGCCAAGCAGAAGAATTACTCAGAGGAAGGTCCCATAATTCTCATCCAGGCTTTTCACTCTTCCCTGATTTACTATTAGAACAGATTGTTGCACACTGACTTGTCCACTACAATCACACAGAAGAGTGGGTTTCAATGCCAATATATATACATGTATGTATATTTAAAGTTTAGATTTGAAATTTATTTCTGTACTTCACTTGGGAGGCAAAAAAATACCCCAAAAAACAACAAAACATAAGAAGAATAAAGACCTTTATAAGGTTTGATGAAGCTTCACAGAAAGCCACAAAGGAGCAAGCATTGCACAAAGGTAAATAAGAGCAGAGGAAAGGCAGAATCTCCTAGAAGATCTTTTTCTCTGAGGAATTTGCTTTGGCTCCTTTGTAAGAGCCAGGATTAGTTCAACTCCTTGTCAAGCTCCTGGACCCATTTATTTTTGTGAGCATTTAGGGAGAGGCTGCTTTGAGGACAAAGGAGGTAATTGCGGGATGAAAGGGGCTGCTAGTTTGAAGGAGCCCATTTGATGAGTGTATCTCTTTATTGAGGATTTATTTTGTCCTCTGATTGTGTGTTTTAAGTGCTGTACAAAGCACCCACAGCAATGGAGAAGCATTTAAAACAATTACATTTGAATTAATTAATATAATGAATGACTGATAGGAAGATCAAATCATTATCGTTATCTTTTAGTGATAAATGGAGGGTGGAGGGGAAGAAAAGAAGTGCTGGCATAGCTGGCTCCAGCTTAACGCATGTTTATTTAAGTGACTATACAAACATAACCCTGTATGTCAGTTAAATCAGCAGCATGTCAGTCGGCACTTCTGGTTACAGACTATTTCAGAGTCATTCATCATTCAAAGCTATAAAGCCCTCAGCCTACCACCCAACCAAACCAACTCGAAAATGGAGCAGGAAAGAAGCACTAACAATTGTCCTTAGTTTCCTCTTAGCTTTTCCTGCAACAATTCAATACATCCTGTGTGGTGGGATAGAAGAGAGGTTTTGCTGAACTGAACAGCTTCC
Source organism: Psilopsiagon aymara (assembly GCA_024733675.1). NCBI lineage: Eukaryota > Metazoa > Chordata > Aves > Psittaciformes > Psittacidae > Psilopsiagon > Psilopsiagon aymara. The sequence goes on along the minus strand of JANRGW010041111.1, from coordinate 42,135 downwards.
TTCACCAGGACATTAAAAGAGGGAAAGGGAGGGGAAAGAAAGAGGAACAAAAAAGGAGAAAGCAGAAAGTTAACCCTTGTTCTACCATTTTTTTCTTTCATGGGCAGCATTTACAAATTGCCTTCATCTGTATCGTTTTCACCCAGTAACATGATTCTTAATTGTTTTGTACCAGCTATAAAGGCAATGCAAGGTCTCAATACCCCAGAAAAGCTCTGATGTAGATCGTGACCAGGGGGTGCTCTGCTGCCCTTAAGTTCCACATAAACCCTCCAGGGTTGGGCTGCTAAAATGAGGGGTAGTCACCAGTGCTAGTAGGGCTTGATGAGAAAGTGCTGCATCTTCAAAAATGCCACCCTCTGAGCCATTCCTCTGTTCTCTCTGTGTGTCTGTGACTTCTTCCAGGTAAGTAACTTGAATCCCAGATGTCTGCAGATGCCATGGCCAGGAAGTTCAGCAACCTGCAGAGCACAAGGTTTTAGAACATCACAATTTCAAGGGGTGAAAATAATGACAAGAAGGTCTTCTCAGTTTTGAGTGGACCCTCCTCTAATTTGATGGCTAACTCCTGCTACTTTCTTTCCATTTGTTCTGATATATGGCTTGATCCTAAAAACCTTTCCTCTCACCAGTGATCCCATTAAGATAAATGAGACCTCTCTTGTGACTGAGAGTGGGCAGGTATCTGAATAAAACAATCAGCAAAATCAATCAGTTCTCCCTTGTCTCCCTAGTAAAAGTCCCTCCATTATAAGTGCACTAGCGTGCAAAGAATGGGAGTATTACTGGGTAATAATGTGTAAAATGGCTATATCCAGTTGTTTTTTGACCGTTTAGCTCTGGTATTTTTCTAGTTCTGTCTGTGCTCTTCCTGATTCAAATCCTCCCCTCATGTTTATTATTAGTTAACTATTTCTTAATGGACCCCTTCATTTATGAATAAAACTCAACAGCAATTACAGCCCCAGTGGAGACCAGTACACTACCCATCTGCTCCATCACTCGCTCTCAGTGTTGGCATTCTGCACAAGTCCCAGCCCCTCTCATCGTAACAAGCTAGGATCAATTTTCCAGTGGCAGCTTGGAAATAGTACAAAATGTATATTAATACAGAAATATATTGTGAAACTGTCCTTAAACAAACAAATGAGCCACTTTAAAATATTACCACTATAAATGACCATGACAGTAGCACAGCACATATAATAAAAAATAACTGCTGAAGAGAAGCTGCTGAATTACTATAGTAATAAACCAGATGTGATTATTATCATTTAACACAGTCATTGAATACCATGAATCCCTGCAGCCATTAAAATATTTATGATTAAACATTTGCTATTCCCTATAACAGAACATATAGTTGGGTACTAAAAAAACTGTAAAGTATTATTTTGGCTAATACATGCTAGTGCCATGATAAGGGCCAGCTACCACTGTCCAGGCTTTCTGGAATGAGCACCTAACAGCTGTCCTTCTTCTCTTGCTTTTTTAATAGCCACTGTAAGGTTAGACACCTCTATAGCACATTATATTGTTCAATAGAGAGATATAGATGTATGCCTGAATTTTCTTACATGCATATATACGAAGGGAGAATACGAATATCTGATTTTATTTATATAGATGTATGCCTAAATTTTTTTACATGCATCTATACGAAGGGAGAACACAAATATCTGATTTTATTTGTGGAGGAATGGATGCTTTCAGTCATAAAGAAATTACAAGAAAGTATTTAATGCTTTTAGTAAAAATATACTTGAGACTAAACAATATGCATATCAAAAATGAAGTCTAATTACCTTCAGGAATTTTAGCATGCAGACACTGTATTACCCACTGAACACGTTTCGTCTTGTGGGCACTGAATTTTTTGTTTCATTGTTGGAAATGCTTCTCTGCCTGTTTCTCCATGGTCTGCAGCAGCCTGTTTGCCTACTGCTAAAGCAGCCTTGGCTGCTGTGACCTGCAGGTAAGAAGTGCCTGCTCCTGGTGTGAATTGTGAATGAAAATGAGTGTTGGTGTGCTGTGCAAGTACTTGGCCCTCTTGGCGTGTGTGGTGTGAAGGGTAAGGGCAGGACTAATTGTGAGTGGGGTGAGGAAGGGCACTGCAGCCATCCTAGTCTATGATGGGAAATATTCCCTGGCCAGATGTGCATTGCTGTTCTCTGCAAGCACATTTTGCTGTCAGACAATGGGGATTCTCCTTTAGCTCCAGTGCTCTGTTCTTTATACACAGGGTCCCACAGGCTCTACTAACTGCACCGTCACTGTGATGTTTCTCTTTGCTACACACTGGCAGCTGTCAAGTCCCAGATTTATTCTAATGCTTTAATGTATGTCTTCCATAATAAACAAGGTGCATCCCTCATAAATGCTTCCTAAAACACGAGCACGTAAGAGACATCCTTCCCTCATACTTCTATGCTCTTTTTTCCTGCCACCAAAGAAAACCAATTTCTCTCTCTGGACGCTCTTGAACAGAAGGAAGTCAAAAATAAATCTCAACATGACAAGGGCAGAGGTATGAAAATTTTGACTTTGCTTTCACAGGATTTCACTGTCCTAGCTTAGAAGTCAGCCTGCATTCCCTGTGGTGACTTTGACAGACAACGTGAGCTTCAAGTATGCATTGTGAAGGATAAAGACCTTTAACCCCATGCTGCTTCCAGAGGAAGGTGGAACAATGTCCTAAAGATTACTTTGTTTTGCTAAGAGAATCTGGAAGGTGCCCATTTCTCCCAAGAAGATGAGATGAGTGTAATTTGAGGTGCCCAGCCATTAGAAGGCTGCTGTTAAGTGAAATGAAGCCCATCTTCAAGTAAAGTGTAACACACAATCCGAAAGCCCTGCTTGCTTGTCACCTGACTGCGAAGGCTTATATCATCCATCCTTGCCCCTTGGGTTGTGTTTTCTGCCCTGAGCAGCTCAGCACTTCACTCAGGACTGTCTGAGACACAGAAACAGCTCTGCTCTGACGAAAACCCTTGGTCAATCTTAGTCAAATGGGCATCTCTGGGGGAAATGAACACACTGACAATTCTAAGGTCCACAGGAAATTTTGGAAGAAACAGGGGTAGCTACTGCTTTCTCTTAAATGAGAACATAAGAGAAGTGTGTCATGCCCTGCTTTTATATAAAAGCCAGGTGGCAGAGCATTTACCCACAGAGTGGGAAATATGCATTCAGTTCTTTCCTCTGCCTGAGAAGATTCAGACCTGCACCTTCTACAGCAGTGAAGTAACCAGCTAAGCACCCGCCTGTCCCAGTAGTGTGTTAGTCATGTCTGAAGGTTGCCCTCTGGGGACTAACATGGAAGTTTATCTAATTTCTCAATCTGCCTAGGCTAAAGCAGAGTAGAGTGGCATAGCTCTGTGTGAAAGTGAAATAGAGAGGCGGCACTGATGGATTTAGGCAAGGCAGAAGCTGTGAAAAGGTTTCCAGCATTGCACTGTTGGAGTCAAGCATCTCATTCTCACTTCAGAAGCCCCTGTGCCCTCTTCCTGGGAACCTACACAGGGCAGAGGTCCAGCTGCCTGCAGCACACACAGCTAAGGGCTGGGTGCTGGTTGCCGCTTAACCCTTTAAACTTGTCGGAAGGGATTAATTGGAACTCAGTGCACTTAACCCAGTCACTACATGGGGGATAGCAGGACCAGGCAGTGGCTGTCGGTCAGGAGTGCCATTTTTAACTTCTCTCATGGATATGATGGGCTCCTCCTCTAGCCCATGACCAGCAGCCTTTCCTGAGAACCATCCAGCTCCAATTCTAGGAGCTGTTTTGCCGTGTCTGCTGAAGGCAGCCACCATGCAGCCTGCGTACTTAGTTGGAGATTTTGCACCACAGCAAGATTCAGTGAATTGTTACTGGTGGATTGCATCAGTCCTGGTGTTAGGAACCCACATAATTAAACAAAGAATTTATTTTATTCTCCAGATGGTCAGGAAGGACTCCAATGTCCACTTGTGGTTTATGATATAGACAATCTGAAAATCCTCCATCTAGACTTGGGTGTTTTCTATTCTGTCTGTGGAAATAGAATCACAGAATAGCTTGGATTCAAAGGGTCCTTCAAAAGTAACTCCATAACTTCCAAGTAAACCTCTTATACTTTCCTCCTGTGTCCTTCCCATCAGTTGCGTCACCAGATGCTACCTGGTGTGAGCGGGAGCACATGTGCTGTAAGAAATTGGACAGCACTTCATCCAAAAATAGTTACTTTAAACCAAGGGCTATCCTGATAAGATTCAGCTTTCATTCTCAGCCATCTGAAATGAAGATTGCTTTAGTTTACATGTAAGGTATTTATTAGAGTTTCAGTCTTTGTGTTCAGTACTAAACCAAGGATGGGTTTGGAGTTTTCTTGGATGATATTGTTATATCCACAGATATTCTCTCAGAGCTTAAAAACATCAGACAGTGTAGAGCCTCACTGGTACTTAGGGGTTTCCTGCTGTCTATATTTACCAAAATCAAGTTTATGAGAGATCTTAGCTGCATCCAAAATGGAAAAAAGGGGTACAGCAGTAGTCAACCCAGTGCCCTGTTCAGAGACAGAGATACGAATCCAAGCTCCTCAATTCTCCTTCTGAAACATGAGGAAGGCTGGAGTTACTTCATGCTCTCTTTCACAAAATAAGGAACTGGAGAATCTGTTGGCATGAGCGGAGGTTTCACAAATTCAGAGCAGCTTTTAATATGATGCAAGATTTCTGTAAGCTTTCCATCTGATTTATTAGTCCTCAAGGCAACGTGGAAAGTGAACAGAAAGCATACTTGAAAAAGAAATTAAATTACAAGAGCTTTCACTATTCTAAGAGATATTTGGACTCCTGCATTTGCTGTGCATCGATTATGCTGTGCTGTTGCAATAGACTCCAGGTTTTGGGTGGCTAGGTTTATTAGGGAGCAAAAACATGGGTAAAGATTGCCTCTGTCTTTTGGTTTTGAGAACCCCCTCGGCTTTCTTGGCTTCTGCCTGTTCCCAAGGAATAGATCCAGGCAAAACAATATCCAGAAAATGAAAACATGGGAGAAAACACTCAGAATTACCTAGCTAATCAAAAGGATTGGCTAACTGGTATTGCAGTAAGGCATTTAGCTGGCATGTGTCCTTACTGGTTTATTCCAGATGATAACTGACACCTGTACTAAACACCAAAAGGTGAGCATCGATGTAAACACTGTTCCCTGTACTCATACTTCCTTTCAGTATGGCTCCTAGAAGTGGAAGAAGACTCAGGACACAGATTTCTATGATATAGTAAGAGATCCAACAAGGAAAATGTTGATAGTACTGCATGTTCCCTGAAAAAGAGACTTCTGTTAAAATGCAAGTGACTGTGACAGTATACCATTCTTTTCCTTTCCTTTCCTTTCCTTTCCTTTCCTTTCCTTTCCTTTCCTTTCCTTTCCTTTCCTTTCCTTTCCTTTCCTTTCCTCTCCTCTCCTCTCCTCTCCTCTCCTCTCCTCTCCTCTCCTCTCCTCTCCTCTCCTCTCTTCTCTCCTTTTTTCTTTTTCAAATACTTTTTCTTTCTGAATTGCTACAGTTTTATGGTATAATTTGTTTTAGAATATGGTCGTTAAAATAAATCTAAATATTTTGCAGAGCTTTATTTTCTTACTCTTGCAAACAAAATAAAAAAATCTAGAAGTAATCTGAAATGGGATTTCTCTTTTCTATGTAGATGAATGGCAACTGGGATCACAGATGATAAATTTTAGAACAAAAATGCTCTGGGTATATTGGGGTGGATTTAATGCCATAAATCACTGGCATAAATTGAGGCGTGTTGATTATCAGCATTTGGGTATCTCCTGTACCTGACATTTTACTCCATTTCTCTATGTTTCTATTGGAGTTTCACCAGCACAAAAAATCAAAGAAGCAGTCATACAGTAGAATCAACATAGCCAGCCACTTACTACCTACTGCTTTATTTTCTCCATGATATTTTCGGAGTGTTCTGGAGAGTAATTTTGAACAGTCAAGTTGGAGTCTGCTGGGAATTGATTTCTGTGACCTTACATATTGTAACAGAAAATTATAACAGGAAATAAACCATTAAGTGATAAACAAGGAAACATGGATACAATTACCTTCAGAACATAATTTTACCCACTCCAGTTTTGAAAATGGAGAGACAGTACTGACTAGAACACCTCATTTCTGAATGCAAACTGTACAATCTATTATATTAAACAAAGTCAAAAGCAATGTGAAAGATCTTGAATCTATTCAAGGCATGCACCTCATTACAGACTTAGCAAATTAAAACACAAATAGGATTAGAAAAGAATAATGTAACAATCTCCCACTATGGTCCCTGGAGCATTAAGTCATAAATTGGGTTTGCATTAAATTGTGCCTGCAGTATTGAATTCAGGGAAAGAACTATAGGCTGAAGGTAAACCTTGCTAGGCTGGCCAACTTCAGTTTGGCTGTGTGCTTTCATAAACACACAATGAATTTGCTGGAATCTAAAAGGGCACATTCGAAACATGCATTTCATATTGTAATTAGAAAATGCAGATATGGTGTAGCAATCCCTGGCTATGCCAAAGCCAGAAGCTGCAGGCATTTGAAATTATCGCTTCACCTGAAGATATTGTTTGAACAGTAAAGTAAGCACTTTCCACCAGATCACCTGCTGTTACACTATACCAGTTTTCAGGTTTACACAAACCTCTAGCATGTTACAAGCTTCTTTTAAGTGGAGAAAACAATCTTGCCCCAAAAGGCTTGAGAGAAGCTGAGTTTCCATATTACAAATGTATTCTGTTGTTATGGGAACTAAAATGGTGAGCGACGTGAAAAGGATCCTTAGCTAACAAAGCCCGGCTTGATGCTATTATGGCAGTAGCTATGCAAAATGCAAACAGATCTGCAATAAATAAATAGGGCTTTTTAGGGAGATGCAGATTCCTGAAAAGTATTGACTTTAAGGAGAGCGAAATTCGGCATTTGTGTGGCCCCACACAAGCCACCGAGTAATAATAGGAATTAATTTCATCAATTTTTACTTAATAGAGGCTTTATCCTTCAAAGGTATATTATTATTGTCACCATCCGTCTGTCATTTCAGGGATCACTAATAGCAGCTGGTCTGGTCAAGGTGCTTGTCATTTCCCACTATAAAGGAGCCCTTGTGTGACACTATACATGGGTTTTACACTTTCTTTTTGGGGGGTTCTCATGGCTCCATTGTCTGTAGCAGACTTTGGCAATCTGGCAGGCAAAAAGCCCTTCAAGCTAGGGAGCTGTCTTTTCTTTGTCAATGCATCTTCTCCCAACTTTTGTTGCTACAATCTCTTAGCATCTGCCAGTTCCCTCCCCTAGTTTGCACTGTGCAGAATGGTAGTAGCAGCATGCTAAAATAATATCAGAACTCATCAGTATTTTAAGTCTAGTCTCCCAGCCACTGCTGAAAAAGCACATGCTATCGTGGGAACACTTGGATTTCAATAAAGCAGCTGGGAGAGAAGTGAACTTTGTCCGGTGACTGAGAGATACAAGGGTGCTCAAGGTCAGACCACGCATGTAAGTTCTGGTCCTGCCCAGTGAATAGGTGCTCTGTCTCTCAGCAGCAATGATGCTCAGTTCTGAGGAAGAGGATACTGAAAACTGGGGCATCATGGGTCAATAGGGGTACGTCTGAACTGAGGCTGCTGGCATTTCTTTTCTGACCCCAGGTCTCAGGGCACACACAAGGCTTGCCAGGGGGCTTGCACCCAAAGCTTGCATGCACTTTCCAGCTAGAGCTCTGTGGGCTGCAGTCAGAGGAGCAGGGATCTGCAGGTCACATCGCACAGTTTACTTGTTCCTCATTTTAGACCCAGTGAGGTTTTACTCTGGACTGGAGTTGGAAATGTTTTCTCTCCCTCTTCATTTTGCCAGTGGAGAATTTGTTGGCTAAACAAGGCTGTCTCCTCCTCCTGGCTGACAGCTCCCTTCTGGAGCAACCTTTTAACATTTTTCTTGATTTTCTTAAGCAGCAAACATTAGACACATTAAGAACAGCAACAACAAAATCATTAAGCACTATAACATTCTCTGAGGAGCCAGACGTAACCTTTAATCAGGTTACGGAAAATTCATTCCTCTTCTAGCCATTTATCTTCTTTGTTTATGCACATACCAAGTGACCCACTTCTGAACATCAAAAATAACAACAGAGAAGCAACCAAAGATTCTTCATTATTAATGGATTTATGTGCCATTTATTTTGCTTTATTGGAAACCAAATAATCAAGTTCATTTATTCAAATTAAACACAGCACGCACTAACTGTCTATCATCTCTATCAGTGAATCCAGTTCTCTCACTTCAAACTCACTACTTCAGGGGGGAAAGGATCTGTACCATACTTTCTTCTATAATGATTGGTTGCAATAAAGATGGAGAGGCATCGGCTGAAATTAGGGTTATATTGCGCTTTGCTCCCTGTGTAAGCTTACACCTCCAGTCACCCCTACAGATGCAACAGGTGTAAACTGAACACTATAATTTCATGAAATAATATTATAGACTACATCAGATCAAAGTTATTCCCAAATTCACATAACAAGTATAACGTATCTGTAGTTGTGTAATGAGCAATGCAGAGATCTCTGGCACAAACTGCTAATGAAAACTCTATGAATAAGAATAATAAACATGATGCATAGGTTTGTGGAAAAAATGGCTTATTAAAAGCAATAAAGCCTTAGACTCAGCATTGACCTAAACCCACTGAATTAGTCAGGTAGACTTGACAGAAATTAGTGACCAAAGAACTCCTAATTACACAAGTCATGTGCTGATGTGATTCATATTTTAGCACCTAAACCAAAGCTCTCCCAAAAAGACAGCTTCAGAAGAAATAATCTCATCATTCTATTGAGATTTCATAACAGGTAATTTTTTTGCTGTTCCTGACAAAACTATTCAAAATGAAATTCACTTGATGAGAGAAGTGCAGAAAGGTAAAGTAGCACCAGACACTGCAAAAAATACTATAGAAATTTAGTTGTAGTAAACAAACCTGTTCATTAATATAGAATCATAGAATAGTAGAATGGGTTGAGTTAGAAGGGAACTAAAAATCATCTAGTTCCAACCCCCTGCTACGGAACACCTTCCACTAGACCAGGTTGCTCAGGACTCCATCCTATAGGCAAGAATACTTCGAATTTTAAAGAGACTTTGTTGTGTTTAAACTTGGATTTGCTCAAAACTGACATGGGTTAGGAATTACAATGCAAGCCATAACTGAAATAACAGAGCATTGGAGAAGATCTTCACTACTGTGAGGAAAAAAAACTCAACCTGTTTCTTTAGCCTGAAAAATATATTTTGCTGTATTCCATGCTAATATTCACTTTTTCTGTTAAAATATATTTTAAAAAAGACATTTAACCACAAGGTTTTTTTATCAACATAAAGCTGTCGAGATATGAAATAGTGCTCAAAAACTGTTAAAAGAATACCTTATGGTAGTCAAAGAAACTGGAAGGTTAGAGGAGAATGCCAGGGGGAGAAAGGTAATAGAAACAGACTCCCAAAAATAGAGAAAAATGAATAGTAAATACTAGGAAACATAAAAACCATCATCATTATCAATGTGCATGATGTAACTCTGCTGAACAGCTGCTAGTAGGCTTTAATGCCATGTCAGTGACATTAACACTGCTTACGATTTTCTTTTCTGTTTCTGGCACATCCCCACAATCATGTGCATTTATAAAAACTTACCACAGAAGATGGCAAGGCATTTGCCCACAGGGACTGGACTGGCAGGAATCCAATCAGTCTCTTCCCTGCAGTTGAAATTCGTCATTTCAGGATCCAAAGGTGGTTTTGAGTGGCCACATTTTCTATTTTTATTCCCTGAATTATTACAGGATATGAATGTCAATAATAGATAAGCACATCACAAACAGACTCAGCGAGTTCTGCCTTTTCTGCCCCTGGAGAGCCACTGCTCAAGCAATATCTCAGAACTAGGGTGACAGTTCTCCCTGGAGGGGGACAAGAGACAAATCCCTTCCACTTCACAAGCCCCCTGGCCTGCACCATCTGATGAATTTATAGTCTCCAATACAGTTAGATGTGTATAATGCAATGTATTGCTGAAGACCAGTTACTGTATTTTATAGCTGACATTACAGGGGATATTTTTTTCTACAAAATAAAACAATATTTGTTTCCTCAAAGGGAAATGTGTTGTCTGTAGCTATCAGCAGGTAACAGTTGCTGCTGGCTAGAGCTAAAGGAGAAAAAGGAGGTGGATTTTACTTCAGCGATATTGAGAAGAATAATTTATCATTCGCAGTGCTTTTCCAGGATCGACGAGCCCATTTGAAAGTCAGTACAGGGTAACTGCGTTTTTGTACCATATTAAATAATTGCGTTTAAAATAGGGGTTACAGAAGATATCCTGACATATCGCTGCAACAGAATCTGGACTCCTTAAGTATGTGACTCTGTGTGTAGGGGAGTGAGAAGGTGAGAGGTGTCTACCCTCTTGAGGGTCTGTAGCTGTTTACTATCAGGATCTGGTGCCGCAATTTCCAAGCCCTTTACAGAAATTAGTCAGTCCAGCCACACAGTATGCCAGTTGGGTAAAAAATGAACATGGGCTTGAGGAATTTGGGGTTTCCTTTGTTTTTGGCCTTGTTTCAAAGCTTGGGAAAGCATTGATGGGTCATTTTGTGAATTGCTTCCTGGAAGATAGAGCTACTTTGAGGCATTAAAGGCAAAAATAATGTTCTAAAAAGTACTTGGTATCAAATCCAGAGCTTCAAGTCTGTACTAGAGCAAAGAAACAACACCAGCAATATCTGCCCCAAGAGACCTCCACAGGACTTGTTTGGGGCACAGGACTTACCCTTCCCAGAGGGATCACAGATCTTCTGCCCTACAAATCCCTTGCTTAGAACATCAATTTTCAACTGCTTCTCCAGTTTGTTGAGGGCTTGGGGAGATAAAATTTTCTTTTGAGAAGATGTATTATATGCATATAGTAGACCAGTTAGCACTGCATATCAGGTCAGATGTTAGCTCTTGCAAAGAAAATCAGATATAATACTGTCCTGTCGTACTGAGACTTCCTACCTGTTTCTTTATTTCTTTGTTTTCGCTTTAAAGTAAAGGACACCTGGGGTGCAGGACCATATCTGTGAAGAAAGAGCAATTTATTTCTAGTTCCAGGAGTCGGGACACAAGAAATTATTCTCTTCCACGGTTTACATTTTTGCTAGGAAAATAATGCTACAGAGAAGATCAAGGAAGAGCTGTGAATAAGCAAATAGAAACATCCAAAGGCTGCCCTGGTAGAAACCCTTGATATTACCACAGCTTCTGCAACAACATTTAAAAGACCTGCGAATGATCAGCAAATGGGTAGGGTGACTTAAAGGATGCAGAGATCTTATACATGCTTTGCATGAAATAGCAGGTACTATTTGCATTTTGCACCAGTATAATACAATTATTGGCCTTTCTACCATGGTGAGCCTGTACCAGACTTGCTGAAGGTGCATGTGTCTTCAGCTCAGGGATCTGCAGGCCTTTGTCAGGTGTAAGACAGGTGATGAGCAGCTCTTGGTAAGACCCAGATGTGATCTTTGAAAGCATCAAAGGACATTGGGAGTATGGTATGCCCAAACCATGTGAGGGACAGGGTCTGGGGACTGCCACCTATGGAGCAGTGTGTGGCACAGCAAGGACCTGGATGACATTTGTTGGGTCACTGTGTACAGCTAATCTCCAGGCATCCCAAGTAGACTCAAGTGTCTACAGGTGAGGAAGGCGGCGTGGTTTGGGAAATAGCCTGCCTTTCAGAGGCACCCTCAGCACTTGGGCAGCCCATCAGCCTCTTCATGAACTCCTATATCTCTTGCTGCTCACAACTCCTTTTTCCCAGGCATCAGCTGTAATGAAGACGGAATGGTCTACAACTTTATGACAGTTCCATTTATTTCTACTATTTTCAGATAAACTCAAGCAAAGAGCAGCAGTGGCTTCCTCTGCAGCTTGATGAATGTCAGCATTAATTAAAATTGTTCAGAGTAGGGTTGGGCTTTTTTCCTCTCTCTGCACAGGGCTGGCAGGGAGGAGAAGCCTGATGGGCAGGCGCAGATGCTGAACTGTTGACTGCGAATGTCATCACTGAGAATGAGGCAAAGAAGCAGTAACCGGTCTCTGACAAAGTGGGCTGGAGATAGTGGAAGTATTTTGTCACTTGCAGCACACTGCCACTCAGTGCAATGTGCAGGAGGTTGTGTGGATATGGGTCTTGAACTTAATCCTTTGCTCCCCCGGCTGGGAAGTCTGCAAAGGCAGCTGTTCAGCCCATATGGAGGGGATGGTGCTCCCCCACCACTGCTATCTAATGATGCTTTCCTGACTGACACTCCAGAGAGAGCCCTTGATTCAGGAGGGAAGGTCAGTACAACACAATACCTTTTGGGATGCAGGGGGGAAGGACAGGGGATGCCTTACTCACTAAACCTGCCTGGGGATCACATATTTATATGCAATCTTTTCTGACACTGACCCCACCAAGACAGTCGTAAACCCATCTTCTGTAAGCCTTGGGGGTGCTCAAACAGCAACCAAAATTATGCTTCAGTGATCATGGATGTGCCTGTTTCCAACTCTGTCAGGTCTGAATGCAGCCAAGGCACCACTCTGATGGCCGCAGTGCTGGCATCCTCATTTCTGCTACCACTATGCACTCAGAGGAGGCCACTACTGTCTGCTACACCTGATTTTCATACACAATTATGAAATAATTTTCTTTTTTCTTCACAATCTTTACCCCAAACAAAGGACAGAAATGCAAATAAACACATAGGAATTAAATGCACGTGCACTTCTGACTTGAACTGAAACATGTGCTCCACAGTCATTTGGGCACATCTCAACAACCTCCCCAGAGTGTTTCTCTTTGGAGGCAAGTAAACAGCTTGGCTTGCAAAGCAGGACCAATCCCTCCTTTGTAAAATGTCATCAAGAAAAAGGTGAATGGTTTCACACACACTTTTCATAAAGTCCGGAATCATTCTCTGAGAAACTGAAGCAGAAAGAGAGACAAAAGACTGGGAAAGGCAATAACCTCCCCAGATCAAAGGACAGATCACAAGGAATGAAGAGCTGAAAAGGTTTTGGAAGCACAAAATAAGGTTTTTGTAAAACTGGGTTTATTAGACACACATGGAGACATAGGCTTGATTTACAAAACCACTCAGTGATAAAGAAAATAGACTTCCCCTTGGCATCTGTAAAAATCTCACCTACAAATGCAGGTGTGGAAATGCGATGAAGTGAATCTCACTATTGTGAATGACTGCAGATGAAACTCAGTTTCATTCTGTACTGAGATTTTTTCTGTTTCTTTTTCAGATTTCTGGTACCACAGGCTGGCCCTTCTAACTGCTGTCTCCTGCAGCTACACTTTGTGTCAGGTACAAGCCCTGGTTCCCTTGCTCTTGTTTGAATTTACTGCAATCCTTTCATTTGTTTGTATTGAGCACTCTATTTGTTTCCACTGCTGGTCTGTATGAAGTGTGTTTCATCTAGAAAGATACTGACTTGATTTCTAAAAGCCTTATTTCTGAGCAGATATCCGTCACAACAAGGGCGGTAGTCTAAAAAAATCCTAAGTAGAAGTGTCTTTTAACAACATAAAAAATAGCAATCAAGTCTCTCCCACTTGTACTTCTGGTCTAATCTTGCAGTGCATTAGGATTTCTGTCTATATGCATGAAAGAAACCTGTGTCTGTAAATTTTTTTTTAATAATGATGTGTTACCTATGATAAATATATATTGTCTGGGAGAAATGAATCTGATTGTGAAAACATATTGAACAACAGTATTGGTAGGATTTAATTCCATCTCTTGAAAAAGAAAAAAATTAAAGAATACCAAAACCCAAACTGCGGCTATTGAATGCTGGTTTGAATTAAATTCTATTTGTTTTAATAGAAGTGTAGTGGCCTGAGTGTACATATATTTGTTTCAGTGGCAGTGCATTGGATCTGATAAAACTATATTGGCTTCACTGCTTATGTCTCCTTTTCAGAGAAAATGGATTGAATGGAAAAATGAAACAGGCATGAATCAGCCAGCTGCGAGGTATCTGCTCAACTCTGGCACCCAAATAAACTGGTAAAAAACCTCAACATTATTACTAAACATTGTTTTTAAATTTAAATATGTTTTAATGTCAAGGCTGCACAAGGGGTTTAATTGCTTCTGTAAGAGAGAGGTTTCCAGAACCAGCCTTGGCTGTGGAGGGTCAGTGTATCTGCTCACGGCTGCAGAAGCAGAAACCTAAGCTGGCTCTGGCTCTCTGTTCCACTGGCCTAAGCCAGGCTGTCTCTCAATAGAATGATCACCACATATCTGCAGTCATGCAGATCAAGTGTCAGCAGCCTCAGTACAGGGACATCTCTACCCAAACGTGCAGGCACACACAGCATGGGCGTAAATCACACCCGCATCGGGTGCGAGCTGCCAGGGGATGGCATTCCCACAGGGGCCCGGATGCCACAAGGGTTTTAAACGCTTCTCCAGGATCAATCACTTCTGTCACTATACTCCTATACTCATCTACTTTTGCATCAGACTTCACAAAAATCTGTGTCTTCTATGCAGCGGCATTACCTGTACATATGACTACAGGAAGGAAAGCCACCAGTTGCCAATGAGGGGACGATCGTGATCTCGTTTGCAGTGGCTCTTCAGAGTGGTATGAGGTACCTTCTGCTAAATGGGAGTAAGGACATGCTCAGCAGAGTCTTAAGGAAGTTGAAGTGTGATTTAACCACTTGTTTTACATTCGCAATCTATACTGTCCCCGTTTCTTAATGGGGCCTGAGATGGTCAGCTCTGCAGCTAGCTGATGCCTGTGTTGAGCACAGGAACTCGGATTACCACACTCTTGCATGAACTCATTTGCAAAGTCATTGCCACCCCCGTATCAATGCTCCTAAAAAATGTTACCAAGTGCCTTTTCTAAATCCCTTAAATGGAATTAAAAAAGGAAAACGCATTCCTGTCCTTTTCCAAGTGCCACCTTTACAGCCAGTGCAACTGCGAAAAGAGCTCCACGCAATGCCTCCAAAGTTAGAAAGGACACTTCACTCCCAGCATGGCAAGCACCATCTGGATATTTGCTAAGGGGTGAAATGGATTCTGTTGGCTGACCTGGCTCCTCACATACCTTAAATCACTACAAGCTGACAACCCAACCTGAGTAATGCTTTGTTTGATGCCGTGCTTCCTTTTAGGAGACTGGAATCAGGTTGTGTGAAGCTGCATGTTATTCCTTCATGAGTAAACATGATCTGCATCCACTTGTTTACAGTTTATGTTGAAGTGGGTGCCCATGGGAATGCAGGAGCCAGTCTAAGTGAGGAGATTTGGCTGCAGCAGTAGTTTAGCTGTGAGAAAGGAGATGGCTGCAGGCTTCTGCAGCCTTGGTTCCTCAGAAGACTGTGAGTGAAGAAATAATACGAAGGAAAGCAAAACATCTGTTAGTGAAGCAATGTTCAGGTGAAAATCCGGTGAGGAGTGGGCTTGGGAGTACTGCACTGATCATCACTGACAAAATCCCCGTGACCTTGTGGAGGTGGAATCTAAGTTATACTCTATGCAGCAGGTTTAGACACCCCAGGAACTGCCTCCTGAGCCTAGGGTGGCCAAACCAGATTTGTGATAGCTGTGAGGGCTTCATCACCATGCACATGATGGTGGTGAAGGTGGCAGCATCTAGATAAGTGATTTGTGAGCACTAGGGAACATCAGTGGATGCCAGTAAGTAAAAAGGCAGTGGACTTCCCAGTGAGGTTCACTGAGATGCTTCCTGCACTGAGCTGTTCCAAAATGCAGATACCTGTGAGGGGCTGAGAGAGGAATATGAGTTTCTTTAAGCATTTGGGAAATTCTTGCAGGAGCCTACCAAGGAGAGATTGGCCCTACCAAAATCAAACTAGACCAAGTAGCTGGTATTTACAGTACAAAGGGTTAAAGGAGAGTTTCTATCTAGAAGCTGGCATAAATCTGGGTGCAGAGGAGTGCACAGTTTGAGCTGACACCACCTCCAGGGGTGAAAACATAAATTCTGTGTCAGAAGAGGATTGGATAAATTAAGGGAGGAAAAATCCCACCAGAGCCATTAAATTCTATGGTCCAGTTCCTCCCAGCTGCTGGAAGCTGGAGGTGCAAGCGGGGGGTTTATCCAAAGTGCCAGGTCACATGGCAAAGATGGGTCTTGATGGCCTCTTTCTTGATTCATGATCCCCATAATAGACAGGGTGATGGAGATAGTGAAGGAGAGGTGTTTACACTGCCTGCCCACCTCAAGATCACCCCCACAGTCTGTCTCTGCCCCTTCTTGCCTGCCATCCTGCTCCCCTATGGCGACTGTGCAGTGCCAGCCCCACATCCCAGCCTCCTCTGGCCAATCCTTCACCCTGCAATGAGCAGCCACAGACAGATTTTCTGCCACCATTGCAGCCACCTGAGCAGCATATCTGCTTTTATTATCCCCTGCCCAGGCATGTGGGTGATGCCTTGTTTGAGTCCTAAATATATTTCACTTAAGCCACGATGATGACATATTAAAGTGCTGTAATCTCTGTTAGGTCTCCCTTTACATTGCTGTAATTACCATAATAAGCTTTTTTAACTGGCTCTTTAAAAAGTAGCAGCAACATAAAAATATCTCAGCATGCTTTCCTTTAATGCGCTACAACTTCTGTGTAATCTTCCCTACACTTTCCTCAATGTCTCTGCAGTGGATGCATCATTATTTTCATCTCTCCTTGATCATGGTGCTACTTCATCCCTGAGCTAGCAAGCTGGTGCTAGGACCCTCTGACAGTTTTTGTCCAGGTTGCCCCCATCTAGAAAATGCAGTGGTGGTGATGGTGAGCAATGCCAGCATGGAACACAAAAGTGTTCATTCTGCTCTGCCTTTCCATCAACAGCAAAGCTTTTGGGAAGCCTCAGGGAGCAGGGTGATTTTGTGTGTGGCTGTCATGACCAGCTGAGCCAGGGGAGGAAACATTCACCACCACGGTTGATGGGCCCTGCCAGTGTGTGGATCACATCGTCCGGACACTGAAGATGCTGCAGCAAATGAGTTACCATCACCTCTGTCTTGTGTCCATTTAAGGACACCAGGGGGAACAGTGATGACAAAAGCGGTTGAGACCCAAATGCCAAGACAGAAGTTCCATGCCGCGGCTGGTAACTGATACAAGTGACTGCAGATGAGCCGTGAAGCAGAAAGGGGTTTGACTTTTGCAGCACAGAGATTTGAGGGACAGCTGCGGAGAGCGTTCTCCGTCATTGCTGCTGGCAGAAAGCACTAACGCAGTCAGGCAGTGCCTCTTCTCCAGCCATCCGTTCACTTCGCTGCCACCCAGCTCCATCAGCCCGGTCTCGAGGAGCACCTTTGCCTCTCAGCCCTCACCCCCAGAATGCTTCTGTGGGAGAGCCAACACGCGAGCATGGAATATGCTCCAAAAAGCCTCAGTCAATTACGCCACAGTAATATCACATCAGCAGACTCACAGTTTGACTGCTGACGGCAGATGGACGAACACTTGTCTGTTATCTGGTGCTGAGCGAGAGGTAGATTTATTTCCAGAGCTTGCAACTCTCATTTCTCCCAGCTGAAGCTGCGAGGCAGAGTGTGCATCTGTGATTTATTCTTTTTTTTCAGGCAGAGCTATGTTGCAGTGATGTCTGTCACCAAAAGCAATGGGATTTTTGGCATGTTTTTAGGAGGAAAGCTGGAAGGAGAGTGGAAGGTATCTCTGCTTTCCATAGCACTGGAAGTTGCTTGAATTCACACAAGCATGAACTGAATTTCCAAATCTCAGCCATATCCTGTGCGCACCGACAGCTGGCTTACCAGCAAAGGATTGCAGAACCCCATAAAGCAGGGTGAAAAGCACTGGGTATCTGCATTGGGGTGATATTAATGTGCACTCTAAAGATAAAGTGAATTGCTACCTCGGAGCTGGGCAGGGTCCACTTTGCTCTGTCCAGCCCTGGCCATCAGCAACACCAATTGTTTCAAGGGAATGGAAGGAAACCCCTCCAAAGAAAGTCTCTTGAGTAAGGCTGAGTTAGAGCCTGAAAGTAAAGCACATGCACGACGAAGTAACTGCGCTTGCTACAGAAACAAGCACCATACACTTTCTGCAAACATTCCTCCAGTGAGACATCAACGCAGCACAACTGCTAGCAGGCAGGACCTAACAGGGACTGAAATATATTCTGAGGTGTGAGATTTACCACAACCTGTAACACAGAAGCTGCAAGAACCTCACTTACCAACCGCTCACCAAGGCTCTTGCATTCACCAAAAATATCCTTGTTGTAGGAAAAAATGTACAATGTGCAAATGTCCATAAAAGGCATTAATACCACTGCCAAGGGATATTTCCTTTTCAAAAAGGCACTGTAAGACTTTATACTTTACCAAGTTTTTTTTTAAGGGCTGGGTAATATATATTAGAACCTGGTCCTGAGCTCAACTGCTAATTTTAGCTCCTTCATCTTCAAAGCTGTCCATGGAGGGCTATTAGTGCCTCCTGACTGGACAACACTCCTGATAGAAAAAGCAGTGAAAAGTACACACTAAAAAGACATCAATTTTCCAAACAGTTTTCTCTGTTCTTTTTTTGTGGGATCCAGCTTAGAATAACAGAAATAATTTCATTTGGAGCAGGTTGAGTATTTTGAGTTGCCACATTTTTTTCTCTCCCTGAAAAAGATAACATAAGCAAAGCACAAGGGAAATGGCGCTGTGCTTATTGCAAGGAAATCTGTTTATGCGTGATTTGAAATCAGAGCAGAGTTTCACTTCATTCTGTCTTGCGTTGTTGTGTTTCATATTTCATGCTTTGGTTAACACTTATTTAGTCTATTCCTAGAGGCTGTGACAGGTTGTCCTGAAAGTTTTTAGACTTGCTGAGCATACGGTCTCCACAGACCATGTCAAAATGAAAGGAACAAGGAATTCATTCATTTTTATGCAGGAAAAAAAAATCATTTTAATGTTTTAAAGAACCAGCCTTTCTTCCTGACATTGTAATATGAAACACGTAAGTCATCAACACATAAGTCATCAATAGCTCTGAAGAAAACAAAGCAATTTCAGATGGGATTTCCTTCCTATAATTCAAAGAAATACAAGTGAAAGATTTGGTTCTCCTCCTGAATTCAGGGGAAATAAAAACTTAAGAGCGTTAATTTTTGCCCAATAATTCCCCTTTTCAACCTATTACATCTTTAGCCAGTTTCAGGGGCTTTAACCTTTTTTTTTTCCTTCTTCCTAGTCACATCTCTTTGGGGAAGGAAGATATGACCAACTTGTAAGGGTCAGTCCTGTGCTTGTCAGCTTACGCTTTGGCTTCATCATATGCTGACCAGGTCCAATTATACTGAAAACATTTTAAGAACATGGTAACACCTTTGGAACCAAAAGGGCATAGAGGATCCTTCAGAAAGAAAAGGTGATAGGTGGAGATGATTGCATTTGGCTGGGACTGCAAAATTCTGCCTGTATTTCTTTCCATTTTTCCAAGCCAGGCACTCTGGCCCTCACCACAGGAAAACGCTCACGGATTCCAATGAGCACCCAGCTTTGCCATGTGGGCATGACAAAGGGTGAGACATTCATTTTGGTGCAAAGTCCCTGCTTCTCCTCAGCTTAGAGCTGGAGCAGTCGGTGCAACTCCAGATCCTGCACGAGCCAGGGTGCACTATTTTTAGCCAGCTGAGACCCTCAACCCCACCTCAGGGATATCCATCAGGGTCTGACAGCTGGGCATCAGCTGGGCTGACTCAGACCCTAATTGTGTCTCTTGTGCTGGTGGCTGCTAGGAAGAGGGCAGAGGGACACGCTGGGGGCTCCCCGGGGCTCCTGGCTCCTGGCTGGTTGGAGATATTTTTCCTCCCAATCCTGGGAAGCAGCATCAGTGCCGAGCACATCCTCAGTGTTTCCCAGCCCCTTTGTAAATCTGCCTTTAAAACGTACAGCATAGGGGTCCTTTAGAAATCGTGAGACAGAGAGACTGCAGCAGCCATTTGATTTCTAGGCTAATTAAAGGTGCGCACAGAAACATGCTCATGCACACACACCTGCTAACTAACCAGGCAGGCAGTGCAGCACTGCATTTTCATTACTATCTCTGCCCACCACCCCATCCCTGTGCTCGATTCCCAAGGAAAGGCAATTACCCAGTTCACTTTTCCCAGAGCCTACTTAAAGGCTGAGGAAACACTTCACCAGACGGGCACTGCCCAATGCCTAATGACATCTTCAATCTTGCTTTATAGATGCAGCTGCAAAGGAATGGGATTTTTTTCCTTTCCTCACTGAATCCCTGTATTCTTTGGATTTCAGGTGTAGCCCTGCATCTATTTGGTCATCCTGTATGTTGCAACTGATGTGTTTATTGTGGTTAAAAAATCAAGGAGTGGGGTGAATGCTGGCATTTCTTGTCAGGGGAGCACTGCCTCTCACTTGAGCTGACACCAAGCACACTCATCCGCAGCCTCTCCTGCTTCCCTTTGCCATTGAGGAAAGTCAATCCACTGCCATGTCATTGTTACAATAATCTCCGCTCCTGGACACCAGTCTGAGTATGACAGTCGCACAAAACCAATGTCACTCTCATCTCAGGCAGGCTGTGCTTCAGCGGTACGTCTTCATTCCCCATGGCTGCCGCGCTGACTTCCAGCCTTCATTCCTCTTTGCCTCAATTTGAGGCCGAGCATCTGGAGGAAGAGAAGCTGGCCGAGGAACTCCTTCATGCTATGGCTTTTCTAGATCTGTCTTTTGTTTCTTTCTACCCCAGAACAAAGATCTTCACTTTTGTTGGTGGATACAGCCTCATTCTGTGCTCCTACCTCAGCCATGTGTTCAGTGTGGGGTCTGAAAACTTCCAGTGCCATGTCTTTTCCAACTTATCCACGCTTCTGAGACCTTTTTTCTCTTATTTTCAGGCTCTTTCCAGTCTTGATTCTTTCTATTTATTGCTCTTGGTTCTTCCAAGGAAGCTGGTATTTCCACAGTCCATTTTTTTAACAAAGCAGCTCTCATGTCTCATGCATCTTTCAGTACTCTTTCTCATGCACGGTGCATCACTCCTAAATTTTCCACAGGGCCTTGGTTTCTTCCTGTCCCTCCTCAGCTTTTATCAAGGTTTGGTTTATTAGTGGTTCAGAAAAGGGACAATTGGGAAAAATTAAATTTATCTTAAAATACAGGTTCATGCTGTGCTTTGTTTCTTTTTTTTTTTCCTCTGCCTTTTATATATTGGATGCACTGTTGGTTTATGAACTCTTCTAAATACCAGTTATGGGGGGTTTTAGACATGCAGAGGATAATTCAGAGTAATTCAGCCCAGCATCACAGTTCTTCCCCCCAGCTGAGGTCTCCTTCAGTGAGCACTGCCAAGGGGAAGAGATGCTCATTAAGAGCCTCTCAGCTGCCAGTCAGCCGGTCAGAGGCAGCCGGCCCCCTTTATGTTGGAAAGAAATGGCTCATGGAGGAGCCTCACTGCTGACGTCTCAGAGATCACAGCTGGGACCCTGTGGTCTGCTGGGTTTGGTTGCGGGGATGTGAATATTTCATGTCCTTGCCCTCGAGGCGATGCAATTGAGGCTGTTCTGCCCCAGAGGCTGGCAGAACCATGGTGGTGGGGATGTTCACCCGGCAACACCATTGTACCAGGCAGGTTTGGGGTGTCATGAGATGAGGCTTTTGCTGGGACTCTGCACAGCTCTCTCATGTTAATTTGGTGCTTTCATCTCACCTAAGATCAGGGCTGAGAAATGCAAAGGCCTGTAAAAATAAAGAGCAAAAGGAGAGGAGGTTATTCCTGTGGGTTTCAGAGGCAACTGCCACAGAAACAGCAAGCACCATTGTCATCCTGACAGAAATGAGACCTTCATTTGTGATTTCAGACAAAACTGGAGCTGTGCAGTTTTTACATCTGCTGATCATGTCCTATCCACACTTTTGATCCTCTAGAAGAGTATTTGTCAAACCATGGGGCAGTGCCCACAGACTTGAGAAAATGGCTGTGAAACCACCAGGATTTCAAACACAAAACCCAAACTGCACACATACACCTTGCCCCTCATATGCCCATACTAGTAAACAAGATAAATGAAAATAGTAACCAAGCTTCCCAAGTTTTGTCTAATTTGTGTTGGATTTTACAGTAAAGCAATTATGGAAATGTTGTCTGAGCTGGTCATTTCTCGGAAAGGCTATGCAGCTCTCTAGTTAAAGCCCACTTTAACTGAGAAACCCTGCTCTAAAATTCCATCCTCTGCTCAAATTTGCATGAAGATATTCACTGACTATATCTGACTATGTAAGCTGAAGGAAGCACGATAGTGTGAATAGCAGCAAACAGCCTTTGAGAGCTAGGGTCCCATTAAGTCCTGGCTAGCTGATGCTGACTTCTGTTTCAATCATCTCTCACATCCAGGGGCCGAGAGAAGGATTATGTTAAGTGGAGTAGTGCTGCTGGTGGTTTGAAAATGGATTCCCTATGCCCAGGCTCCCCAGTTCTTTTCTGTTTGCTTTCTGCAGACATTAGAGCAATGGAGCTTGGCTTGCATGAATGCCCATGGAAAGCCCATTTGAAGTTTGCACGCTTGAATACTGCCATATAGCAGAAGTGCTGGGCTGAGATGACAAAACTCTACCAGAACCTCAAGCTTAAACTTGCCTAATGAGGGACAAAAACTTCATCCACCACTGCTGCGACCATTTCCTTGCATTCTGTGCTCTGCAATTAGGACATTTAAAAGGGACACTGCTTAATACAGAGGGGGTCCCACTTTGCAGTTTTTCTAGAGCCTAGGCATGCAGGCAAGTGAATGAGCTTTTGACTGTGCCATTGGCAACCCAGCCTGGGGATCCAGGTGCTGTTATTTCAAGTGAATGTAATAAAAAGAAGATTTCATATCAGCTTTGCATGTAGACAGCAGAGATTTCAATACAACCACTTTTCCAGGGCTGAAGCAGGATAAAATTTATATTATCAACCCGAAGCTCTTCTCCTGATCACAAAATTTGCATTCCCACAGATGGAGGAAAAAAACAACCCCATGTGACACTACTCATGATGAACTCAGCACTCTTTTGAACAGGAAGGTTGAAATACTTGTAGCAGACCCTTCACAGTCTATCTGACCTGATAGAAAAGAAGAAAGATAATAAATTGGACAAGTAAATTTGAATTACAAATAAATTAGAGGAAGCCACAATCGAGGTACTGACATTCAGCAAGTGAAAAAAAGAAAGCTTTTGTGCTGGTGAATTATCTACTGCGAATTATTTACTCAGCTCTGCTGTGAAGAGCTCTCAGATGGGGCAGACAGAAGCAGGTATTTTGTTTGCTGGTTCAGGCATCTGGTCCTGAGAATCAATCTCTGACCATTGAAAAAAACCACTGCTGCCTTTTCAAGTATCATTTATTCACTAAGATGCTTTTCTTTCCAGGATGCTGCAGAGATTCTTGATTTTCATTTGTCTTTGTCTGGAGATGTGGAATAAGTTTGCCATATTGCCCATTTCATGCTAATTTCTCAATATATTCGCATATTCATTTTGGATATGGGATTTGTGAAGGACTCTGCTGACTCTCAGACACTGCTGTTAAAAATGGAGATAAACCTGCTGAAGATAATTTAACTCTATTTCTGTATAGCAGGTAATATTAAAACTGATGGCATATGAGGGGAGCTGGGGGTTTCTATTCACTTTGAGTGCTTATAGCATTTCTGAAGAGCAGTGGTCCTTGGACAGATAGCGGGCACTCCCGGCTCCGACACTGTGCTGCCAACACACTCAAACTCTGCTTTAGATGTTGGAAGAGGTTCTGCCAGTTTGGGGCAAACCACGCTGCTTTCAAGCTCTTCAAACAAGGAACAGAGCATTGTGATGCGGAGGTCAGGCACAACATAAAGACTGGGAGTGGAATAACATGACCATAAAGGTACTCCCTGGGATACAGATGCAGGCAAAACAGCATGGTTTAAACATTCTGTATCTTCATCTTCCAATTTTATGTACACTTTGTGTTGACACTGGGTTATTTTTAGGTCATTTTGGGAATACATATTTCTGCAAGAGCTATTTCTGGGACCTCTGCCAAATTGGGAATTATAGTAACCTATACATCCCCCACAATGATGTACACCAAACAGCCATTGCCATTCTCTTCTTTGCTACAGCCCCAGGGGAGAAAACACACTGTCTGTAGGAGAAAGGAGTGTAAAATAAATGCCCATGCAAGGGACTGGAAGAACCAGGCACATATCCCTGCTGGAAGTAGTACATGTGTACCCATCACCCAGCCAGGTTCTCCCTGCGCAGGTGTCAATGCACTGGGAGCAGCAGGAGTGCTTTGGAGGTGGTAGGGAAGAATAAGGGGGTAAAATGTTGGCGTATGTCCCCCACTGCATCCTCAGAGCTGTTCTGCTCTGTGCTCTAGTGCAGTGGACAAAGCAGACAGGAGTTATTCATATACTGGGCCTCATGGAGCTCTCTGATAAAGCAGGCCCTGCAAACAACTGCCGTAACTCCAGATGTTGTGGCTTGCAGGGTTTGGAAATTCCGTGTGTTAGAAATGTTGGCCTAGGTTTGGAGTACTGGAATTTCATCTGGGAACATCTTTCCATTCATCAAAAATGCATCATGAACCTATCAGCAAATCTGTGTTTCACTGGGTTTGGATTCACTTGCAAGGGCTTGATGCAGCTGGAAAATACAATGTGGAAACAGATCCCAAGCACTGCTGGGGCAGGGCAGAAGCCTGGCCCTGCACAGAGAAATGAATCGAGCCTCTTGCAGTTGATTTGCATTTTTTCAGGGTTTGAACTGTTCTGCACTTGGTGTGGTGGGGCACAGTGTTTTACTACGTGGCCAAAACTACAAAGCACAGTTGCTTCTCTCTCCTAATTACTGGTAATGCTCTAGACCTAACAAAGAGTAACGAAATCCCTTTTTGCAGCACCATCTTTTCCTGGTTTGGGTGTCAGGATTTTGCTGTATGGAACCTAATCATGTCTACAAGCCATGATGCCATCAACATTTCAGGGAGAATTTTTTTAGGGTAACATTATCTTTCTCCTTTGTCACCAAAGTATGGATCAGCTAAATTCTGTTGTTTATAGGGGTCCAATTTTCCATTAAAAAAAAGTCAATAGAGAAAAATAATTTAAATGCTAAATTAATCCCCCACTAAAAGCAGTGTTTCAGCCCAATGCCTCCTCGACGTCCAGAACAAATTTTGCTAAGAGAGAGTTTTTATAAGTAATCTCTGTCAAAGTTGATCTATTATCTGATAGATAAGTAATGGGCTTCATCAGTCATTTTTATCCATGGGAAGGGGGCAAAGGAGGGAAGAAGGAAGTGAGTCTGTTGGAAGGCTGTCCGTTGGAAGCATTACCCAGACAGTGAGATTGCATGTCTGCATGCAGACTTGAAAAGACACAGATCATCAGATACCAGTGAATGCCTTTGAAAATGGGTCATAAACATTAGAGGAAAGGATACAAGGACAAAGGGAGTAGCAGAGTTTTAAACTACAGAGGTTATTTAAGTGTGTATATGTATGTGTATGCGTGTATGTGTGTGTCTGCTTATGTGATAAACAAGCAGGATAAAGAACTTTAATCTGTCAAACAATGATATTGATTTAAAGACTTATTTGTAACAATATTGCTTGACACTCCTCTGCCTTCCTCCTGGAGGCTGTGCTGGGAGCTATATTAAAATACACTCTACAGTAGCTTCTAAAATACATGGGGGAGCTGAAAAGGCATGGAGCAGTGGGAGTTGTACCAGATAATGCGTCTCCCCATAGCAGTAGCTTGACTTGTTCCCAGCTCCTGGAAGACAGCTGTCTGCTCCATGAGATTGTCAGCATGCTCCTGACCTAGGACAAAGAACTCTCTCTCAATCAGCTTATGGCACAGTTTAGGAGTCAGCATAGGTCTGAGACAACAGGCAGTTTGGGTGCCACCACTCCTTTCTCAGATGACCTTGCTTAGGAGGTGATATGTTTCAGCACATGAGCATCACACATACAATGAGATGCCTTCCAAATGAAATCCCATGATTTGCATTGTCATCCTTGCACACACCACCAGCAGCTTCAAGGTAAAAAATGATCAACAAAAGCATCTTAGTGGCATAGAGGTATTTATGGCTGCTGCTCCCTCCTCTCCTCATCTCACACTTGGGGAAGTGTTTAAACCAGTAGCTGGCTTGCGAAAACGAAGTGAAGTAACTGGAATTTAACGAGCTGGTGAATTGTGGCAGCAGTAGATTTCTAAAAGCTCTTTGAATATTACTGTCCATAACAGGGCTTTATTCCTTCTGTGACCCAGGGGTAGGAAATGGGAACTAAATGAGAAAATAAGTTTGTTCATATCACAGGAGGCCAGAAGCCAACACAGGCAAATATCACATGCAAAGTCCTAAGCCAGGGTGATGTATCAGAACCATATGATGCTCAGATCCCAGCAGAAATAAAGATGTTAGTCTGAATTAACTGAGAAAATAGGGAGTATTTCTGAGCCATTTGTTCAGTGCTGTCCTCATTAGAAATGTTGCTGCTCTCCTCCAAATTATGTAAGCATGTGTCATGGCTGGAAGGTAAACAGTGTGCGCTCAGTGCTCAGGCGTCTTGTCTGTGGAGGGAAAGAGGAGCCCTGTGAAAGACCTCCCGCATGCTCTGGGAATTTAGCCTTGAGCACTTGGGGTCTCAAAGGGAGAAATATTTTGCATATTGGAGGGCACGTGGAGCCCACCAAACACATGTACACACAGATTCCCCTATACACTTTTCTCTGAACAGACTGTAATATTAATAATAATCTGCAAAACCATCACATACTGTAGGCTGTAAGCTCAACCTCAGCTTCAGTTACTCCTCAGGTCTTTGCAGTCACAGAGGGATGTTCCACCAATAATTCCATATTGGCTCAGTCCGTTTTCTCTGGTTGTGACCTATTCCTCTCCAATGCAGCCATGCAAAAAGAGCAAAAGGTTTATTCCAGTTCTTGGGGCACTGAATTTTTCAGACATCTGATCCTCTCTTTCTGGAAAAGGGGACAGACACAGTGTGCTTTATTTCTGGAAAAGGGGAAACAGTAAAAAATCAGAAGGCAAAAAGTAGTTTTATTTGTGCTTTCATCCTCCCTCTCTCTCTGCAAACTCCAATGTAGGAAAGAAGTATTGGTCTCATGGGATGTGTCAGCACATCCCAGCTGAGCAATACCTAAAGAGAGCATCCATTGAAGATATGGAAGCCCCTGGCAGCCGTGATTGAGGACCACCAGGCTGGAGAAGGAGTGTGCTCTGCCTCTGCATGGCACAACAGCTGGGGGGAGCAGTAGCTCCTGTACTATCTGCCTGCATTTGTATAAACACCATAAAGCTTCCTTGTCTCCTCCACTCCCAGGCCTTTCTCCCACCCTGCTGGCTACAATGCAGCCCCAAGGCTGCTGATAAGAGCATCAGTTTTGTGCAGATTGTTCACCAGATGTGAAGAGATAGATGGCAAGTTGGCAGGCTAGCCAGGAGAGCCTGCAGTCCAGGCTCTCCATGAGGTGACCACAGAGGGACTCCAGAGTGTCTCTTTCTCTCCTGCCAAGTGAATGTGACAGTCGACAGACTCAGCAGGACCATTGTGAAGTTGCAATACGTAGGATCCAGGATTAATACCTTCTTAAGGCCAACTGCTTATCATGTTGCGAGTGATATTTTCCTAGCATATGGGCTTAAGCACCACTTTTAAAGCTACTGTAACAGTGAGTGACATAAGGAGGTTACAGAGCCACAGAAGAGCTTCAGACTATTACTATTATTTTCATTGCTGAGTGCAGTTGTTCTAGTTTCAAGAGGAAAAGCTGATGAAATTTATTGCTCTACTAATAATCTTCAGCATATCCTTTTTCACAGACCCCTCTTGCGTGTCTCTTTAAAACACATGAGATTATCTGTTGCCTGTTAATAGAAAGCAGTTTATTTTGAAAGAGGATGAACTGACGGATTTTTGTTCCCATGAACTCTATGAGGAATCCAACAAACCAGATGCAGATGGATCAATACGGGCAGTTCTTTATTTATCACCCCCTGTCTTCCTCACTTTATTTTTATGGCTATTAAAGATGCTATCACTGATATACCGTTTTTGACTGTCTCAATATAATGTATACACTGGACAATGCTGCCATTGATATTCACGTAAAATGCTGGGATATTGAATGACCTAAGAAAGCAGTGCAGCCTGTCTTTCATCTCCGCAGCACTAGATTTAGCCAGGGCTGGATCTCTAGCGAGTAACATTTCTGTTATGCTCCCGGAGGTGCAAGGGAAGTTTGATCTTTGCTCTGAGTATTTCTGCACTTTAAAGTGCTTGAATTTTCCTTTAGGTGGGACTTTAGCCGGTGAGTTCATGGACTCTTTGCTTCATTAAAATCATTCCCTTTGGGCTTGTGATCACCATGTAACACAGCAGTGCTTGACTACAGCCTTTTGATGATGTGATTTCAATTAAAAGTCACTGGTCTCTACAGATGGGGGGGAGCCATGCTCCAGTATCAGTAAACAACTGATGGGAGCTGAGTCAATCTGGAGTTTGACGTGGCTTATCCTTACTTGCACTGGCTGACAGCATCGTGTCATATAGTTTGACTCTTGACAAAAGAATTAAGCCTGGTTATGGAAGCATTGGTGTCAGAGATGAGAGTGTCCATGCTGCAGTCCTGATTGCAAATGTTGGACAACATAGTCACCTTCAAGCTAGTTTTAAATGATTCACCCTGAGTTGGGTAGCAGTCTGGAGATGGGAAATCAAATTTAGCAATGACTAGACATCCCACTACTTGGGGATATTTACAGCCTGCCATGTAATTTCAGTTTAGGATCTGAAATTGGACTGAAATTGGACATGGAAATCTTGATTTTTCCAGGCAAGTCAGCTCAGCTTCTGTTAAAAGCAAAACAAAGGAGAACAACGCCCCTACATTTACTAAAAGCAGCTTCAGCGGCACTCCTGCAGCAAGATTTGCCTCAGATGTCAAAATGAGAGTGTGGAGTGTGATGCTCTTGTAAGTCTGGCACCAGGTAAATAGTGCTGTGTAGTTGGGAAACTGGTCTATCTAGGCAGCCTGTATTGATTGAGGCAATCCTTGCAGATTTAATAAGAAGAGAATTAATCCCTTTTCCCAGCTAAATCTGGGTTAAACAGGTGCAAATCCAGGGCTAAAGCCTTACAATAGAAGGAAATATTATTCTAGCAACTCAATTTGCTAAAAACAAACGGTGTGGCATTTAAATTGAGGCATCTATGTCCAGCAATCCAGCACCTCTAATCAGTCTCTCACCTTTACATTTGAATGCAGTGAAGGCAGAGGTACTGCATTTACAATTATAGCAGATGACTTCATCCCTCTGAAATGACTCTAAAAGATTAGAATTCATAGATTATTTATTAACTCTTAGTGAATGTATTTCCAGAATGGAAACAACATATTGCATCAATGTCTAGTTCCACAGTTTGACTATTTTAATTAAGAGGGAAATGTACACTGCTGTAAGGAATTCAGCCCACGTACCATTGTGCAAGGCTTTTCCCTCATGGTTTCCTTTTTAGTACAAAGCCTTTGTCCCTTTAAACTCAAGTTAATAACAGTGATCATAACACTGGAATCTTCCTGTGATAACTCATGAATAGCAGTTCTAGCTAAAACAAGGCTGTTCAGCCAAGCCATCCAAAACAGGCAACCCAATTGACTCGTTTTGATCACAAGTGTCTGATTCACAGGTTGGCAGAGAGACTTGTGGCAGAGCGGCACTGGCAGCCTAACCCAAACACTCCTGCTGCCTAGAAAACAAAAAAGCATCTCATGTACGTTCATGACAGCAACTGCAACATATCCAGAACTGGTTTTCTTCCTTGCTGGATTTTGTAGCAAATCTCTCCCCTACTAAAGCCTGCACTCAGTTCCTGGGTAGTAAAACAGCAAACCTTAGAAGAGGTAAAAAAATATAAGCAAGCATAAATACTCTGTTCCAGACCTTCAAACCAGGTGCCAGTCCAGATGAAATATAAGGCTGTCCACAGCTAAGCGGACAGTTTTCCAAGGAAGGCTGAGAGGGATCAAGGATCAAGTAGATGAGGAGTCAGACTCATCCTCTCAGGGAGGAATGCCGGCTCTTTCCAACAGAGCTGGGGAATGAGAAGGAGGTAAACACAGCCTCGAATGCCTGCAGTAGCTGATCAGCACCAGCACACTGCCAAGCCACAACCAGGGCCCTTCTGTGGGAAAAGGCAGGGATCAAAGTCAGGAGACAGAGGGAAATGCACTGTGGTTTAATTTGACAATGTGCTGTCCCAACAGAAAAAGAAAACAACGTAATTTAGATGCTGTCAGGACAGAATGTCACCTTTAAAGAAATGGATATCTAATTATCAAGATATCGTTTGGGAGACCTGGTATGGAATAATTCACAGACACAGTGAAGAATTAAATCCTTTCAAAGCCATATAAACATATTTTTCCTTTCTCTTTAGTATGTTTTACAGCTAGGTTAAATGCATCAAACTTAATCATTGGGCATTTAAAACTACACTAGATAATGCTTTTAGGCTTGGTGCAAAATGTTATTAGATGCAACTACTCTAAGGACTAATTTCACCTCAATGTTCTGTTTCATTAAACAAGACTTCTATGGTGCCGTCCTTGAATTATAAGGCATATCTGCAAAATGCAGCAAGAATTTGCAGGATAACTCCTATATGTTTAGGATAATTTGAAAGGCACCAGACCTAAGAACCAGAAAGAAGACCCACCGAGTTCATGTCAGGCTATTACAACAGGACTTGTTCTGTTAAATAACTGAGTTGCTTTTTTAAACTCTTGCACTTCACTTTTATAGTGTTGAACTCAAGAACAGTGTATTACCAGAAGTCACCAAGCAGGTCTGAAAAGGAACTGACTTTAAGCTTTGTCAAATGGAGTGTGAGTCTCAGGTTCCAAAAATACATTCATTATTTTATATTGAACAGAAATTTCCTTTTGGAAAGCTGCTTTCACAATTCACTGAGAATTCCATCATGGAACATCTTGTTCCAGAAATTTTCACATCCCAAATTTTCCCCTTTTTTTTGGGAAAAAAATTATTTTTGCACATTTGGACAATGGTTAGGACAGGCAGCCAAACTTAGTCATACTTATTAAACAAAGCACTAAACAGCTCCATGGCTAATCCTTTGCTGGTTGCTACAAATTAAGTTGGTTGCAGTGCTGAAAAATTACAGTTAATTACAGTTAAGAAAGGCAACTGTGGAATCTGGTCCCACCTAGCTTAAACCCTCATCTTTTCTCTGGGCCAAATCCCAAAATCCTTTTATGCAGTTCTTTATTTCCTCAAATTTCCTTTATTTTCTAGCTTAAATTCTGTGCATACAACATAACGACTGCTGAGGTGGAGTTATGCAGCATGCTGGGAAAGGAACTCTGAGCTAGCAGTAATTTGCATGTTTAATTACCTATATAATCAGGACGCTGGGGTGAGGCTTTTTTTCCAAGGAAACATCCTTCATCTGGATATGTCCCATTGTCAAACCTAGAAACTTCTTGTGGAAACGTATGTGCCTCCCGAGTCTGGAGTGGAAACTTCCACCTCACGGTAGTGAGTTTACGGCACATTTTCTCCCAACCAGGAATTTGGGCTGAGCAGGCATTTCCAGCTGCATCTTTCACCTCCGGAGGGCTCTTCCCAGCAGCTCTTCCAAAGTGGAAACATTTCCACTCCTCCTGCTCTTGTCCTCATGGAAGAAATAATTTACTAGGAAAGCTTCTCCAGCTCAGTGATCATTAGGTGAACCGACAAATAAAATGCTTGGGAGGCACGTTCCAGTATGAAACGGGTACTTCAGGGATGAGAATGCAAATCTCTCATGGTCCAGGTGGGAGCACTGGGGCATGCCATGTTTTGGGACACTATTGGCACTCCCTTCTCTTTCTAACAATCAGAAAATAATCAGTCTCTTCAGAGGAACAGTCCAGCTATGTCTGCAAGTTCTTCCCCCCACAAAATTCACAGCTAAAGCCCAGGCTAAAGCATTCTTATTCCTGCTAAGACAACAGCAGATTAAATGGGATGAACTGATCGGTTGTACTTTCTTGTAAAGTTATCCCCAGAGATAAATGTACAATGTTGTTATGGAGGCTGTGGTGGTGTCTGCAGCGTAACTAAGGCTGACAGACTGCTTGCATGTGGGTGGCTGTCTTCTTTCCAGCTGTGACCAGCTGAATTATATCACCTGTCCCACTTGATATATTAGGATATGCCCAAACTCAAGATGCATGTTGCTGCAATAGGGAAATTAATGTCCACCACTGGAGGCAATTAATAATGATTAGAAGCAAACAGCAGGGTTAAATCTGTGCATTTAACAGTGTTCATACAGCTTTTTTATACTATACTTCAGCCACCAGGTTCTCTCAAATTTCTGCTCCTTTTGGGGGGAGGGCTGGAACAACCTTAATTAATGTGTAAACTTAGTTGACGTGTCAAAGTTATTTCAGTGAGACATGTTTATTCATTACTTAATTCCAGCTTGAGCCCCAGTAGAGGAAAGCATCAAACATGCCTATGTGAAGGAGTCTATAGAGAAAAATGTTAACATTCATTCCTGTGTCCTTTTCACTCAGAACAACACAGCTCTAGGTATTCATGTTTGAAGTCACTGCATCTCTTTGATTTCTGGACTCCTCAGCTGGTGTACTAAAAAATGGCAGGAAATTGGCACACAGAAAATTTGCAATGCTCAGTTTAGTTCTGCTCCTTAATTACCATAGAAAATGGTGAGTGATGGGTTATTAATTTCT
This sequence comes from Psilopsiagon aymara, assembly GCA_024733675.1. NCBI lineage: Eukaryota > Metazoa > Chordata > Aves > Psittaciformes > Psittacidae > Psilopsiagon > Psilopsiagon aymara. The sequence continues at coordinate 9,191 of JANRGW010041111.1, read as the reverse complement.
CTTTTGTGGCCAAAACATGATTTCAGATATGAATGTTGGGCATCTAATAGGAACAGGATGTTCTTGCATATTTTAAACCTCCAGGATACAGGAAACCTTGTGGTATGTATTGCTTTATGAATCTCTGTAAGAAAACACATAGTACTGCCAATTCCAGACATTCCAAAACTGATGATAGAGGTTTCTAAAAGCCTAAGAATATCTTTTGTTGCAGTTTTAATAATAGTGATATTCCTTAAAATTCCCAAGATTTAAAGAATACATGCACATTCATAGTTCTTTTCTCTGCATCTTGTTTTTTTATTGCTTTTTTTGACATTTTCACGCCTTCCGTTGAAACTATAAGGATTTGAATCTTGGGGGGAGGGTGGGATGAATCCAAGCAAAAGAAGACTATGAGAAAAACATGATGATTGTCATAAACTAGGAAGAATGCAATGGGGTGTATGATGGCAGGTAAAGGACTTTCTTAACCTCAAGTCAACTTCATCTCTTTGTTGTGTTACGCGACAATTTTCATCAACACTGAGGGACAAAGGTCATAGATTTCACCAAACCCAAGAGTTTGACCCTTGGCAGTCAGGGTGGGAATGATGATGAGCTACCACATGTAAAAAATATTAGTAAGTATTCTTATTTTCCATATTAGCTGTATGTTTCCAAGTTTCTTATGTAATAAAAGGGTTCTGGAACTACCTCTCCATTTTCCATAGAGAAATGCCTGGGGGCTATGGTTATGTCATTTGCAGAATCCCTGAATTTTACCTTCAGCCACGTGCTCTGTATGTCACATCACGTTCAGTATAAATATAACGCAGAAGCACTCTTCAAAATGAAAATTTTACAAGTTCAGTACAGATAGGCCTCGCAAGTCCTGTGCGTTCACCAGGTACACACTGCCCAAATTAGGTTCTTCATGTGAATGAAACTACAGAAATTCTTTTGCTACTTTCCGGTAAGGAATCATACATTTGTTCATCTAGAAGTGTAAGAAAAGACTTCTACTGGAATTTACTACACCTTCAGCTGCAATCTAATGGGTGGTAGGGAAAGCAACTTCGTCACTGTGAGATGCCGGATTTTGTAGAGGTTTTGCATGCTTTGCTTGATTTCACAGTGGATCAGCACAATGTTATTTAACTTACATTCAGTCCTGAATAGAGAATTGTCAGTCTCTTTTCACTTGCTGGGAAAATTATGCATCTTTGGTGTTTACAATGACGAGCAAAAAAAGCCCTACAAAATGCATTTCACTGAAAATAGTCAAGAAGGAAAGAGAACCTGTTGGGTTACTTGAAACATATCCTTTTCTGGCATAGTAATACAAAAATTGAAGTAAAAATAGAAAAGGAGACCAATAGGCCATGCCAACTGAGCTAGGAAGAGACAGCAGAAGTGCTCAGTGGACACGACACTGCTCTCATCAACTTGGCTCAAGAAGAGTATTTGCTATTAGATGTATACTCCTGCATAAAACATGGTGTTAATGACTACTCTGAACTGGCTCCTTCTTGTCAAGAGGGAATGGTACTAACACGACAAATTGGCTATAAATATTATTTCAAGACGAAAAAGAGAGACCTTAAAGGGATGAGATACTGACCTAAGACATTTCCTCTCCTGTGAGAGGGAGGACTGTCATGAAAGCTTTCACATTCAAATGATTGTTGACTGCATAGAAAAGTGATGATCTTTAATGACTACAGCCATATTAATCAAAGAAGAAATCTACTCTGTACAGTGTGCCAGTTTTAAAGAAAGTAGCTGATGACAGAGGCCAAAAATAAAATAAAATTAAATAAAATTAAAAAAAAAAATCAGGAAAAGAAATAAACCTTTCAACTGTATGAAAGGAAATTTTGAATTGCTTCAAGTATTCTACCTAATTATCTGTAAATCTAGGCTCCCTTGCTGACATACTGGGAAAATAACCAAGCAAAGTTGCATAAATCTTAACATGGTTCCATGAAAACAACGACAATAATGGTAATGATAATTAAAATAAAAAATAATGAATTTAAATCTTCCCAGGGCCAATTGATTTCAGGGTAGGCCTGCTTTTTTGTGACAGTTGTTACCATGAATCCATGGGTTACCTGCTTTGTCCCAAGAATTGTGTTCATTTGCTGAATTAGTCTTCAGTATACAAATGAGATCATAGGCAGTTAGGTTTTCTATCTGAAAGTTAATTTTCTCTGCTGTTATTATTTTGACTTAGTTGACTATCAGCAATTATTTATATCTCTCTAACCTAATCAGTTTCAACACATTTTTCTGCAGTACTCAACCTTGGGTGGCAGGAGAAAAGCTATTATTTTAGATGCTGCTTTATTGGACAACAGTAACAAGCATATAGGGAATAATTGCTTAATTTTGTTGTTGGTTTTAAGTTATGAACTGTAGCAGGCTGGGCTGGACCCAGGAAAGGAACAGACATCTGTTCACAGGTCCTCAGGCTACATTTGCTTGATCTTTCTTTATCACAGTGCCTTGATCTAGGAACAAGGAGTGTTGTGTGCAGCTGGAGGATGGAAACATTGTGATGTTTTTTACTTTGTCCATTGATCTGAGCACAACTGTACAATGAGTTGAAGGGTTCCGGTGTGTCACACAAATCTCAGTGAAATCGACTCTCATTTATTTTGTTATTTGGCTATTTATCGTTACCCTCTTTTTCCCCTGCTGGTCTGAACATGTCACGTGGATTCACACTAGCATTTTTCAAACACTGTGCCTTGTAGCTGTGTTAATAAAGCAATGGTCAGCTAGTAGCCTGATTTTGGATTATTTCTTTTTTTTTTTCCTAAAAATAAAGTCGGGCCAGATGTTTATTTAGAAAACTGGTGGAACAGACTGAGAGTAATTCCGGTTTTTCTGCAAGTGGAAATTGGAATTCATTATTACTGGGCACTAAATGTTCGGATACCTTTCTGAGGTCCTTAAAGCTATTTCATTTCCATGTTGACAGAGATATTAGACAGCTGTTGGAAAATCTGTCCCTTCTTTCAGTACTACAACAAGAAAGCTTTCCGTTTAACTGCCAGGGGTCAATAAAGCTCTTTAATGTACTAATCAGTGTTGAGCGAAGTGTGGGAAAGTATAAGAAAGAATTCTTTCACTTCAATTTTCGTGTGAAATTTTGTCGGTTCTTCCAGCTTACCAGTGGCACTTCTGCCCTTGTTCATGGTAGGCTGGAGGGCTGAAGTACATTTTCTGAATGGTTGCCCTAAGGGCTGGGATGCAGCAGGCACGTTGGTGGCAGATTTGGCAAGGTCAGGGGAGGTTTTGCTTTCTGCAGACTTTCCAGGCTGGAGAGGGAAAGACTCCTTGCTCTGCCCAGGGGTAGGACAAGACTGCTCGACCCTTCCCAGCCACAATTTGGGGACTGAGAAACTGCAGTGCAGAGTTTTTTTTCCTCAAAGTATTTCAAGTATTGTGCTTTTTCATGGTGTGAACAGCATCCTAGCAGAGATTGCCTTGTGGCCATCTCCTCTCTCACTTGCAATCGAGTGATGTCACTATGGAAATCACTTGCATGGAAGAATAACATTAGGGAGGGCAGTCTGTGTTGTTAGCTCTCTTTAATGCAATTATGTGTCTTAGTCTTTCCTCCCAAAAGTGGAACTAGTGTCTGGCTTTGCTCTTTATGGGAGCTCTCCCATCCCAGCTGTTTTGCTTCCCCATTTCCCCAGGGCATTCTTGCTTGAACCTGATTTTTCTTCTCATCAGTTGGCTCTCTGAGAGCTTACATTCTTGCTCCCTGGGTATTTTACGCAGCTAGCTCGGCTATCCCTTGATGCTCCTGCCCCTCTCCTGCTTGCAAACTGTGCTGACAAGATCCAGGCACACTGGTGTCTTTGCCCTTAATAAAAGCATCCCTCCTTTCCTTCTCTTCTTCTTATGGCCCCAACTGGCACATCTCAGTGGTGTCCTCCACCTTCTGTCCAATTGCTTCATCACAATTTCAAGGTCTTCCTAAGAAAACAGTGCCCAGGTGACCACCAGAGTGGCTGCAGAGAAGGAAGACCTGACTTCATCTGAGCCTTGAGGCTGGCTTTCAGCAGTTTTAACCAAGAGACATTGCAGCTCCTGCCTCCCAGGGTGTGGAGCTGTTGCTGTTGGGAAGTGTAACTGTAGGTATACACCTGGCTGTCACAGGACATTGCTAAGATTGTTTTCTGTGTTCTCATATAACATTCAGCATACCAGGAAAGGATTTTCTGTCTCTTCATTTACCAGTTGATGTTTGGAGGTTTTTTTTCACATTCTCTACATCAGAGGTAGTTGAGACTAGATCTTTTTACACTGCTCAGCGGCCTTCTTCAGATATAATAGTATATTTTGAGTCCATTTACATACTTAAACACTGCAGCCCCCTTACTTTCCTGGGAAACAAACAATAATTCAGAAATACATGGCTGAAAAAATATGTGCATGGTGGTAACTACTAACAAGCAGAGGACCTACTGGATGCTCTTCCAACCCTCAGCTCTCAGCTGAGCCATAGATCCAAGCCTCCATAAAGCTCTGTGTCCCAGTTTAGCCATTTATAAAGCATATATAACACCCCTTTCTAAGAGAGGAGTGAGAGGCTGTACAGCTCCAGTCTCCATGGATGCAGGGTTGTAGATCAGCATGAAGTGCTATTATAACTAATAAATGTTAAATGATGCCTTTTTTGACAGGTGATTTCATGAGTTCATATTCTGAACAGAACTTACAGGGATATTTTATGATAATTTTCCAACAGGATTCTTGACCCTCAAAATCAGTAATCTAAACCAGCATGCAAGAAGAAAGAAATATTTTCTGGTGGTGTAGGCAATGAGCACACTAGCACTCCGACATGAGTGTAAATGCTTTGAAATTGTTTGCTATTAAAGTTTGAAAATCAATTTTCCAATAGCTTTAAATACTTGGGTACAACCTTATAATAGGTTGGGCAATCATTTTAGCTTTTATAACATAATGCGAATTCAGACACATGGTTATGCTAAAATCTTTCCCACTTGCATACCTCTTACACAGATTACAAAGGGAACGTGTTACAGACAATAAAATCTAGGGGGGAAATTGTCATCCCTTTTCTCCAATGCCATTAAGCACAGAGACAGTGATGCTGGCCATTGCTTCGTAAAGGAAAAACAACAAGTTTACAGTTCCTCATTTCCCATGGCAAACAGATTGCTTATTTTAATTTTGAAAATAAAATGATGAAGGCGATGTGGGTCTGTAAATAAGAGTGTGCATCTCAATTTTCTGCAAATGCTTAAGTGGTTTACATCTGTTTCCTCCCAGTTGTATTTCTCAAACATGAATTTCCATTTTAAAAAGAGTCATAAAATCACTACTGTTTCTCTGTGGATCTATTAGCAATAAAATAGCCTACAGAGGTTTGCACAGCCATGGAAAATGTACAGTGATAATAGGCTGTCCTGCTGTTACATGGCTTATGCAAACTTTACATTTATCACTGCAGAACCATCTATCCGCAGGGTTGGAGTACAGCAAACAACTGAATAAAAAAGACCAAAAGAAAGAAGATAATACAGGAAGCTCTATATACACATCATTAATCAGACATGATGAATTCTCAGACTTGAATATATGTTTTCTCAGAGCCAAGAGGAAAAAAATGCTGATCACAATCTGAAATGTAAAACTTTACATAAAATTAATCTACTGCAAACAGATACTGCACTAAAGGACAGAGACAAAGAGAGAGAGTGAGAAAACTTATTTTCATATCTGTCTGTTGGCCCTCACTTATGGCACTCTTGCTACCCAAAGACCAGCATCTTGTGGAAAAATTGCAGGCTGATACTGGAGCAGCTCAGCAAGTAATGCAAGTCAGAGTGTCAGGAATGTGAAAAGGCAGCAGCTGCAGCCATCCACATGGTCAGACACAGCACTTTCTATTAGCCAGCCATGAAGCCAGTGCTGTCCCAGTTTGACATGTCCAGGTGAATAGGTATTTGCAACCAATTTAACTTCAGCTGAAGAGAGCCCTTGAGCTTAGAGCTCAAGTCTCTTCTAATTTGTGCTTGGCGTTGGACGAGCTGGAGGGTTTCCCAAGGCAGCCGGGAGCCCACAGTAACCACTGGCATCCTGACCATATTGTCCCTTTGCTAGCTATGCCTCCTGTCACCAGTCACCAAAGAGGATGGCTAGAGAACCATTAAGCCCAGTCATTGCCAACTGGGGCTGTTCAGCATGTTCCACAGGAATGGTGAGGTGCAGCTCCTACAGAAGAAGCACACACAGATGAATGTCTCACAAGAAAGCCTCACTGGGTTGCTCCTTGTTTTCTTCAGTTTAATATAAATGTTTATCAGGATGAAAGCAACTGGCTGCTCTTTATAGATGGCAGAAGGTGACGGTAATATCATTGGATGCTTCTTAGTTAAAGGGTAATTGAAATTAGAGAAAGAAGAGGGGACAAATAAAAGCAGAAGAAATGTGGTGTAGAGAAGGGTCAGGAAGACTGGTGAGAAATAAAACCTCTCCCCATTGGGATGCTGCATTATTTGACCTGCTGTCTTCACAGAATGAAAGCCAGAAAAGCACCCATTCCAGGCACACATTAATCTGGTTGCCTAAACAGAGTAAAAAAGGTGAATGAAGAGAAATGACTCCTTAAGACAAACACAGGCATATATGAGCTCAGAAAGAGCAATGACTTTTTTGTACATTATTTTGGAGTCAAAAGCAAATTGTCAAAAGTTTCTTTTTGAAGGTCTATGTTCTAGCTTTTGTATAAACGTATCATCTTTTTCCCTCATCAGCAATCTCATGGGAAGCCTTTACTGCTTGTAAATGGCATACTGAAAAACATGGGACAGATTCATTGCTGGTGGCTTTTTAGTTTTATAAAAGTATCTCTTTGGATGAGTTTTGTCCTATGAGACCTTCTCAGTGCATTGGTGTTTTTAGCGGAGTATAAGCATGGTTGGAAATGTCAGGTTTGAGAGCAGGAACTCAGCTGTTGATTGTTTCAGGAGAGGTGCATAAGCCTCAGTGATGATAAAACACCTCCATATTTCAAGATCAGTGAAACATCATCAGTCAGAAAACTCCATCGCACTGCAAGAAGCTACTTTTATCTGTCCTCTCAGATGATACACTGATTTTTTTTTTTTGTGGCTTTAGCTCTCTTGAAGGTTTGTTTCTCCAGCTGGTTATTCTGTTGCAGCCACTGCACAGTGTGGTAGCTGCATTATTTCTGAGTATGATTATTGCTCAATTACTTTTAGAAGTAGAGTTATTGAGTACTACAGTGTATATTCAACAGAAAGGCTGACCTTCACCTTTTCAAATCTCAATAAAACCTCTACTTTCCTTCAACACTGTTGTCATGGTTTAAGCCCAGCCGTAACTCACTCAGTTGCTCTCTCACTCCCCCCATCCTCCCTCCCCCCACTCCCAGAGGGATGGGGAGAATCAAAAGAATGTAACTCTCATGGACTGAGATAAGAACAGTCCAGTAACTAAGGTATAACACAAACCACTGCTGCTACCACCAATAATAATAATTAGGGAAATAACAAGGGAAGAGAATACAACTGCTCACCATCCACCAACTGATACCCAGCCCAAGCGAACAGTGATCTAACCCTTCCAGGTAACTGCCCCCAGTTTTTACATCCTGGCATGATGTGTTGTGGTATGGAATACCTCTTTGGTTAGTTTGGGTCAGGTGTCCTGTCTCTGCTTCCTCTCGGCTTCCGCTTCTCCCTTGCAGAGCATAAGGCTCAGAAAATCCTTGGTCAGACATTTAGCAGTAACTAAAAAACATTGGTGTTATCAGCACTGTTCCCAGGCTGAAAGTCAAAACCACAGCACTGCACCAGCTACTAAGAAGGAGAAAAAAGACTGCTACTGCTGAACCCAGGACAGTATCCACCCCTTATTCTATATCATTCACGTCATGCTCAGATCCCATTTTTTCCATATACCATCACTTTTTTTACATATATATATACACACACACATATATATATACACCCACATGCACACACACAGGGAGAGAGATCATTCCTTAGTGCATGGACCAATCTGTATAAGGCTGTCCATGATATGGGGTTCCATCTCTTGCAACAGTCTTTCAGAGCAGGAGAGGCTGTGTGCAGTGTTGGATCATTGCCTTTACCACAGAACTCCTCTGTTTTCATCCAAGTTCATTCTTTGTTGGGATAATGGTCGGAGGGAAGTCAGAGCCAGTCACTGGTGACCTGAAGACATCTAGTTGGTGGGCTATAAAAATGCTACATAGCAGGCAACAGCATACAATTGAATTCATTGGCTGTTTTCCCCTAAAACCAAATCCCCTTGAGGTATACATCAGACTTAACCATCTTCCCGTATTACCCACCAAGTATATCCATGTCCCTGAGCAAAAGCCAGCCCACACGTGGGTTTGCCTTTACCCGAAGTAGGAATAACCCAGATTGTTTTCCCCAGCAAATTCTTTATGTGCACCACAGAAACTTTGTCCCCTTCTACGACATGTGAAAGTTCTGACTGATTTGGCCAGCCCTGTTGGCAGATCCTCTGGTGTTGACCAACCAGGTGGCTTTTGGTAAGTGTGTATCCCGATGTTTGAAAGTCACAGCTCCCCATTGCTCTCAGTGTAGTTTTGTAGTTTTTAACAGCCCATTGTACTGTTCCATTTTCCCCAGAGGCTGGTGCAGGATGTGATATAACCACTCAATGCCATGCTCTTTGGACCAAATGTCTATAAGGCTGTTCTAGAAATGAGTCCCATTGTCTGACTCACTTCTCTCTGGGGTGCCCTGTCATCACAAAATCTGTTTCTCAAGGCCCAGGATAGTGTTCCAGGCAGTGGCGTGGGGCACAGCGTATGTTTCCAGTCATCTGGTGGCTGCTTCCACCATTGTAAGCACATGGCACTTGCCTTGGTGGGTTGGTGGGAGTGTGATATAATCAATCTGCCAGGCCTCCCCGTATTTATACTTCAGCCATCGTCCTCCATACCAAAGAGACTTTAGCCGTTTAGCTTGCTTAATTGCAGCACATGTTTCACAGCCATGAATAACCTGGGCAATAGTGTCCATTGTTACGTCCACGCCTCAATCATGAGCCCATCTTGTTGCGTCTCTGCCCTGGTGGCCTGAAGTGTCATGGGCCCACTGGGCCAAAAATAATTCACCCTTATGTTGCCAATCTAAGTC